>WOXC01002766.1:0-140000 GCA_011680675.1 Gymnobelideus leadbeateri
AATATAATTACCTTTCTAGGGTTCTTTTGCTTCCTTTGTTTGTACTTGCAAATTCTATACAGCTCTGGTCTTTTCTTAAGGAATGCTTGAAATTCAAAATGTTTTAAAGGTCCATTTTTTTTTTACCCAGGAGGATTATACTCAGCTTTATATAGTATATTATTCTGAGTTGCAAGCATTTTTATTTAGTCTTTTGTAATATTGTCTTTCACAATTTTCTCTCCTTTTCTCTTTACTCAAAGCATAGTCTTGTGTCATCCTGCTGTGGTTCATTAACATTTGAACATTTTATTTCAGAATGCTTGAAATATATGTATATATACACACATACATATATGAATATGTATAGTGTGTGATATGCATATATATGTGTGTATATGTATGTGTAATAGATTTGGTCAGATTTTTAAAAATGATTTCTTGAAGCATGATATCTAGGCTTTTTTATCATAGTTTTCTGGTAATCTAACGGTTCTTAAATTCTATTTCTTTGTCCCATTGTCCAGGTCAGTTGTTTTTGGTAGTATATACTTTGTACTTCTAATTTTTTTATCTTTATCCTTTGTTCTAATATTTCATATTGTCTCATGGATTTATTGAGTTCTGATTGGTCCATTCTATTTTTCATAGAGTTTGCTACTTGGGCAAGGTTTTCCATCTGGGATTCATTTTTTATTTGTTACTTTATTTCTTCCATCAGTTCTTATAGTCCTCGTGACCAACATGTTATGGAGCTTTTTCTTCTTCTGGGTATACTTCTTATATTTCTCTCAGACTATAGTATTTGTTATTTGAATATAAAATACCCAGCAACCGCAGTTAAGATCACATATTATTGAGCTACAATCAAGAAGAAAGTCCCAAAATAGAATATTTAAAGATGCTTACAATCAAGAATAACTTCCCCTGTGAAACTGAGCAAAATCAAGACAAAAGTAGAACTTTAAGAAAATGGAGGATTTCCAAGAATTCCTGAAGAAAAGACCAGTGGTGGGTAGACTCTTTGAAGTTCAAACACACACAGTATTAGTATTCTCTTTTTTTAAATCATATCTCTAGCCTCAGTATCTAGATTGAGATTGTGTACTTGGTATAATTGCTGCCTCCGCTTGCACTCTTTAATAGACCCAATCAGGTTCTACTCTATTCTGTTCTCTCTATCATCTAGATATTATCACTTTTGTTACTCAGGATGTGATAGCTAGGACAGGGTTCAATCATCTGCAGTAATTCCTGATTTCTGGCTTAGTATCTTGGTGGTTTCAATTCAAGTTGTCATCTTGACCTCATCTCTATATTCCTCTCCTTGCATGGTCCCCAACCAAGAGCTGACTCTCTTTTTTTGTGACCTTGACAGGTCCCAAATGTATGTTGCATTAGTATTAGATTCCCTATATGATCCTTAGTGCTTATGTTGTTATTGTGCTGTAATTGCCCTATCTCTTCTTATGGCTATAGTATGGGACATGTGGACATTCGGTTGTCTGGGTAATGTGCTTGTCCTATATTCTGGTTTTTACTATATTGCCTAAGCACTGTGACTTCTACTTTCCCCAGTTTGTCTATTCAAAATGCCCACAGGCTTCTGAAATTCTTCTTGTCTAGTCCTGGACTTGATGGAAAAGTTTATGGCCATTTTTTCTTTGGTTTTCTTTATCATTCTTCCTCCTGGTGAATTTTAGAACTTGCTGGAATGTTTTTGAGAAAGCTGGGTCCTATTTACTTTTTTACATTGTCATCTTAACCAGAATTTAATTTTAATGAGACAGTTAATTTTTCCAAACCATTTTGTTTAGTCATAGGTTATAACCCAGGGGGACATAAACTCCCATATCTTTGTTTCCCCAGTTCCTAATACAGTTGAACACAGTAGCTGCCTAATAAATGTTTGCTTGTTAACTGAATTTTATTAAATTTGGCTTTCATATTTCATAAAAATTAGAAGAATCTAATATGACGCGAACCCTACAAATAGACCTGAGTCATATAAAGTTGGAGCTGGGCTCAAAGAACCCATCAAGCTTAGGAGAACATGGCAGAGTATGATTCTAGTAGACTATGTGCTGAAGATATAGAATCACAGAATTTAGAGTACAAAGGGACCTTGGTAACCATCTTTCCTAACCTGTACCCAAAAAGAATCTCTAGTATAAGGGTACAAAACCTGTGGCCTTGAGGTCACATGTGGATTTGTTCTGTGAAGTTTGGATTCAAAGGGTCACACTCTAGGACCTAGAGGGCCACATGTGGCCTTGAGCCTGCAGTCCCCCGGCATACATATACACAATAATAGACTGTTGGGGCTCTGCTTAAAGAGAGGGAATTTACAACCTGCTGAGGCAACCCATTTATTATACTTCTATTCTGCTTTGTTCCAGCTTTTTTTTTTCTTTACCACTAGTCAAAATTCACTTCCTTTCAGCTTCCATCCATTGTTTCTGGTTCTACTGTGATAAGTCAAGTAGAATAAAAGTAATCCTTACTCAGGATGGCCCTTTAGACACTTGAAGACAGTTCTGATGCTCCCCTGAACCATTTCTTCTTCATACTAAATGTTCCTAGTTCTTTCAGCCAGACCTCATGGTACATGGAGTCAAGGCCCTCCAACATTCTTTAATTCTCTCTAACTGATCAACGTCTTTTTTCTTCTTTTTGGAGGTGGGAATGCAGGGCAATTGGGGTTAAGTGACTTGCCCAAGGTCACACAACTAGTAAGTGTTAAGTGTCTAAGGCTGAATTTGAACTCAGGTCCTCCTGACTCCAGGGCCAGTGCTCTATTCACTGCACCACCTAGATGCCCTGTGAGATTATATTTTTAAAGCACTTTTCAAACTTTCAAGTGTTATATTAATGCTTGCTATTATTGCTGTAATTGTTATTATTTTTATACTCAGTTCATGTCTTTATTTTATATCTGTGGTTTTTGTTCAATCATATCCAATTCTTCTTGTCCCCATTTGGGGTTTTCTTGCAAAGATACTAGAGTGGTTTACCATTTCCTTTTCTAGTTCATTTTACAGATGAAAAAACTGAAGTAAACAGAGTTAAGTGACTTGCCCAGGGTCACATAGCTAGTAAGTATTTGAGGTTGGATTTGAATTCAGGTATTCCTAACTCTAGGCCCAGTGATCTATCTACTGAGCCACCTAGCTGCCCATATATCTGTAAGGATAGTCTTAACCAAGGAAAATGGAGCTGGGATATACAAAAGCTTGCCCATCTGCTAGAAGTTCGTAGTTCCCTAATCCAACCTTGAGTTTGATTAATAGATTTTAGTTAAATATGCTGTCATAAATATGAATACATAGACTTGTACTTTGACTCCTTGACCATTTCCTTTCTTCCCCTAATTGTCCATCCTTCCCTTTCTCCTATCTCCTAATAAAAGGCAGAGAGCAAGATAGCATATAATTGGAAGAGAGGATGCACAAACAGGTAACAGTGGTAGTCTACTTTCATTTTTACTAGATACTTCTCAGTTACAGCACTACCCCTCCTACCATGAAAACCCACACAATTTTTTTTTTTTGCCTTTTGGTGGGCAATTGGGGTTAAGTAACTTGCCCAAGGTCACACGGCTAGGTTTTTTTGTCTGTATGTGCATTAAGTGTCTGAGGCCGGATCCGAATTCAGGTCCTTCTGACTCCAGGGCCGATGCTCTACTCACTGCGCCACCTAGCTGCCCCGCAAACCCACACAAATTTAAACCAAATGAACAGTACTCTAAAGTAAAAGGCTCTAGTTTTACTCAAAGAGAGCTAGACCAGCACTGTCCAGTTTTGCCTCTGAAGATGTAGTTATTCTGCCCCCTTAAAGAGTTGTGGGTGATGAAAAAAGAAATACAAATTCTGGAGGGAACAGACTCTACCGTAAAGATATCAGCGGCATAGATGAAAGAGAGACATCTGTGTTTGGATAATTCATGATAAAAACAACTCACAGGGCTCTTGTCCATCTGAACCTCCCTCAGGCATGGTGCCTAAGACTGTTTTATTCAATTTTGTATTCTCAGCAGAAATGTTAAACAAGGGAGGTGGCCTCTGCCTCAGTAAGCTCTATCTCTCCATCTCTATCTCTCTGTCTCTCTCAGTCTCTCTCTCTCTTCTCTCTCTCTCTCTCTCTCTCTCTCTCTCTCTCTCTGTCTGTCTTTCTTTCTCTGTGTGTCTCTATCTCTCTGTCTGTCTGTCTCTCTCTGCCTCTGTCTCTGTCTCCTTCTTCCCTGCCCCTCCCCACCCAAGGTATAGTCTGTCATATTTGGGAGTTCTTCCCTCAGGAAATTATCTCATTCCCTTGAAACAAAAGTGATATTTAAATGTCAGTTTATACATGTAATGTTCCAGTGTTCCCTTCCAGCCTCTAAAGTTTTCCAGGCTGGTCCCTTCTAAGAAATCAGTTTCCCTCTGTTGAGATAAAAGCCATACTCAGAAGCACTGCCCAAGACAAAGCTTCGCTCCAGCTGACCCTCCATAGTTGCCAGCCTTGTTTCTGATTGATGCCGCTCTGCAAAGTCTATTTCAGAAAATCATCTGGGCTCTTATTCCAGGATTTGAAATGCCCATCAGACAAGATTATGAATGTCTGGTTGCCCCCTGACGCAGGGCAAGCTGACTTGTCACCTCCTAGGAGGTAGACTGAAGAGATCACAGTCATCATAACTCACATTTCCAACTCATATTGGTTAAAGGAGACAATATTTAATATTTCAAAGCCCTTTCTTCATGATGACCCTGTGAGGTAAGTCGTATTTAAGTTTTATTGTGCCCATTTCGCATGCAGATGAAGGAATTGAGGTTCTGTAAAGTTCAGTGACTTGCCCAAGATCTCACAGAGATACAATCCATATAATGAGTGATTTTGTTGTTTAGTTGTGGCCCTGTTTGGGCTTTTCTTGGCAGAGATACTGGAGTGGTTTGCCATCTCTTTCTCCAAGTTATTTGATGGGTGAGGACTGAGGCAAACAGGGCTAAGTGATTTGTCCAGGGTCACACAGCTAGGAAGTGTCTGAGGCCAGATTTGAATTTAGGAAGATGAATATTCTTGACTCCAGGCCTGGTATTCTATCCACTATGACACCACCTCACTGCCCAGACCAGGGCTAGGGAACCTGTGGTCTTCAGGCCACATGTGGTCTTCTTTGTCCTTGGGTATAGCCTTTTGATTGAGTCTAAGTTTTACGGAACAAATCCTTTTATGAAGAGATTTTATTCTGTGAAGGTTGGATTCAGTAAAAGGGCCTAGGACTTGAGGACCTAGAGGGTCACATGTGGCCTCAAACCCCTGGCCTAGACAATGGATGACAGCAGTATTATAATTTAATTTTTATTTACCCAATGAATCAAAAGTGAAAAAAACTAATTTAGTTCTTACAATATGCAAAGCATTGTGCTGAACGTTATGGATACAAATTGGAAAGACAGATAGTCTCTGCTCTCAAGGACCTCAAATTCTAATAGAAGGAGACAGCACATATAGGAGGTTGCAGTTGTAGAGTGGATGGAAAGACTGTGGGCTTTAGGGCACACTGACAAAGCAGGTAGTAATCAACCTTTTTTAGCATTATTTCCATTAATAAAATCATATCAATGTCTGCCGTTCTTAAGCTCATGGGCTTACTTGTTGAATGGTAATGTTTGACAGCTAGTGTTGGTAGTGGCAGAAATGGGAGTTCCCTTTCCTACAGGGATTTCTCATCTTGGATGATGTCTGGGGGTGAGCTTGGAAGCTGAGCTGTTGGCTTGGAGAGGGGGCAGTGCTTCTTCTCTATAGGGCAGAGTTTCTCCCTTAGAAGATGGCTATGGTGAGGCTGGGTGGAAGAGCTTGTGGCATGGGAGATACTGCTATTCCTGGAGTTCTCTGGTTTATCTACCCATGAGGCTCAGTTGGTTGGGAATTAAAATATTTTCGAAGGCTGTCCTCCACATCAGGAATATATTCAATGACCTTAAAAGGAAAGCAGTCATTCTACTTGTGGCAAGCTATTCTTTGACCTCAGTTCTCTTTCCATTGTACCAATAGAGAAACCTTTCCCTAGTATAGTGCTGGATAAAACCTTTTCTTCCATGTGATTGCCCATCTGTCTGTGGTGCCATCTAGTCATCAAGTCCTAAAGCTTTAGGATTGTCTTTGGTACCTTCTCCCTGCTGCCATTCAGGCTCTATATCCTGCCATTCTTGCCTCAGCAGTGTCTTTCTTTCTCTGTCTTTCTTTCGCTGCCGAAAATCATAGTTTATTCCCATTTCTGAGTCTTCTCCCAGATTTCCAGTATTTACACTACAAAATGTATTTTTTTATCCTTCAGAGGTAACTAGGCTACAGGAGCCAATCTAATAATAAACTAATTTTACCTCAATAATAAGTTAATAGAATAAATTTAATAAGGTAATACTTTATAATGGCTACATTCATTTGGCATCCTAGTACTGGTTTGGAAGGGAGAGTGGGAGTTGGAGGGGCAAATATATGATTTTATTCATAGAAGATTGCCTTGATGAGAAAATCCCCTCTATTAATACAGGTCAAAACCACTCAGCAACTTAGAGAGATGCTTTGGTCACTGAAAACTCAAGTGATATGTCTATGTACAAAGGTGGGGAACCTATAACCTGGAGGTCAGATGTGGCCCTCTAGGTCCTCAAGTGTGGGATTCAGTCAAAGAGCTGCATTTGAGGAATTAGAGGGCCACATGTGGCCTCAAGATTGTAGGTTCCATACCCCTGGTCTAGGGTCATACAGCTAATGTATTTCAGGGGCTGGATTTTAACTCAAGACATGCTGGTTCTGAGGTTATTTCTCTATCCACTATAGCAGTTTGCCTCTCAAAACATATTTGCATTTTAATAGTAATTTATTTCCTTCCTTTCTTTCCATCCTTCCTTTCTCCCTTCCTCTCTCATCTCACATTAAAATTAATAAAGGAATTTTCTGTTGATCAGCAATTTGTCTTCAGTTTAATGCCTTGCACTTAAGAGGTTGAACGACTTGCCCAAGGTCATGAAGCTAATTCAAATACCATGCAGGACTTAAGCCAGTCTTCTAGACCCAAGGCTATCTTTTATTCACTTGACCCTATTGTTTCTCACTTTAATTACTTTATACAAAAGAAGAAATATGAAGGAATTTCTGGCACCCAGGTAGGGATCATCATGAAGGTGATTTAGGAAGAGAAGATAGTATGGAGTAGTGGAAAATTCGATGTTTATATCTAGGCTCTGTCATTTCACCAACACTCAGCCTATTTCCTCAACTATAAAATGACTGAGATAGAAGAGGAAATCCCTTAGATCCCCTCTAACTTTAAATCTCATGATTTTTTTTCCAAGCACCTCTCAGATCACATCACTGAGGTCACTATCTCCTGCCAAGAGCACAGTGGTAGAGGAAAGGGTCCCTAAGGAGCAGTATCACTTTCGATCTCAAAGAATCAGAGGCACTTCTGGGTTAAGATCGGAGCACAGACCAGGAGAGCAGTGACTATGCCTCTTCCCAGATGACACTGTTCAAAACCCTCAGAACTATCTCTGAAAATAGCAGTGTGGAAAAACCTGAAGCTTGGCACAATGTCTCCCCCCTCCCTCCACCGCCCACATGCACTGGGAATAGAGCCCAACATTAACATAAAGATAAAAATCAAGAAATAGGCTTAAAAACAAACAAACAAACAAAAAGAACCTGAGCATAAAAAGCTACCATGGTGACAAGGAAGATCAAAACACAAACTCAGAATATGAAAATGATGTTAAAACAGCTACAAGTAAAGCCTAAAAAAAGTGACTTGGACATAAGCCCAACAAGAATTCCTAGAAGAGTTTTAAAAAAAGATTTTCAAAATCAAATAAGGGTAGAGGAAAAATTAAGTAAAGAAATGAAAGAAAGAGGAAAAAATATGAAAAGAAAATAGGTTAGCAAAAGAATCATAAAAATACTAAAGAAAATAACACCTTAAAAACAGAATTGAATAAATGGAAAAAGAGGTATAAAACTTCACTGATTTAAAATGACTCAAAAAATAGAGTTGACCAAATTTTAAAAAGAGATATAAAAGCACAATAAAGAAAATAATTTCTTAGTATTGGGTGAATAGATACTAATGACTCCATGAGATAATGGGAAACAATAAAACATAGTCAAAAGAATTTTTAAAAACATAGAAGAAAATGTGAAATACATCATCAGAAAAACAATTGACTCAGACAATACATTGAGGAAAGATAATTTAAGAATTATTGGACTCTCTGAAGCCCATAAGCAGAGAAAGATCCTAGACATCATATTTCAAGAAACTATCAAGTGAAACTTTCCCCATATCCTAGAACCAGTGGGTAAAATAGGAATGGAAAGAATCCATTAATCATGTCATGAAAGAGATCCCAAAATGAAAACTCCAGAAATATTATAGCCAAATTCCAAAGTTCCCAGATCTAAGAAAAAGTACCTCAAGCAGCTAGGAAAAAAAACATTCAAATATCATGGAGCCACAGTCAGGATCACACAAGATTTAGCAACTGTCATGTTAGAGGAGCAGAGGGTATTGAATATAACATCCTGGAATGCAAAAGAGCCAGGATTACAACCAAGAATAACAAACCCAACAAAACTTAGTAAAATCCTTCAAGGGGATAAAATGGTATTTAATAAGATAGAGGATTTATAAGTATTCCTGATAAAAAGACCAAATTTGAATAAAAAATTAGATTTCCAAATACAAGACAAGCATAAAAAAGGTGTACATGAAAGAGAAAACATAAGGGACTCAATAAGGTTAAACTGTTTATACTGCTATATGAGAATATAGGGATATATGTAATTTTGGAGAACTTTATCATTATTAGGGCAGTTAGGAGTCTATGTAGAGAGTATGGAAGTGAATCAATTATGTTGAGATGATGGGGAAAAGGATTGGCAAGAAAGAAGAATGCCTTGAGTAAAGGAGGAAGGGAGATGAAGAATGGAGGAAATTACCCCACATAAAAGAGGTGCACAAGGAAGCACTTTTGAAGTGAAAAGGAAAATGGCAGTGATGGTGGTGGGGCAATGTTTTCTCACTTTTATCTAAATTGGTTCAAAGAGGGGGAAATTTTTACATATTCAAATGGGTATAGAAATCTATATTGTCTGACAGGGAAATAGGAGGATAAGGGAAAAAGAGAAAGGTGGGATGATAAAAGGGAGGGCCGATAAAAGAAGGTAGAGGTCAGAAGCAAAACAGACTTTAGAGGAGGGACAGGATAAAAAGAGAGAAAGATAAACAGAAGAAAATAAGATGGAGAGAAATGCTTAGTTAGTAATCATAACTTTGAATGTGAATGAAATGAATTCACCCATAAAATGGAAGAACCTGACAATATGTTATTTACAAGAAACACATGTGAAACAGAAACACACAGTTAAAATGAGGAGATGGAGCAGAATCTATTATGCTTCGGGTGAAATTTTTAAAAGGCAGGGGTAGAAATCATGATCTCAGACAAAAGAAAAGCAAAAATAAACCAAAATAAAAGGAATAAGCAAGGAAACTATATCTTGCTAAAAGACATAATAGACAATGAAATAAGATCAGTACTAAACATATATGCACCAAATGGCATAGTATCCAAATTTTTAAAGGAAAAGTTAAATGAGTTACAAGAGGAAATATATTAAAAAATAAACTATGATAGTGAGGGACCTCAACTTTGCCTTCTTAGAACTAGATAAATCTAACTGTAAAATAACTAAGAAAGAAGTTACGGAGATTAATATAATCTTAGAAAAGTTAGGTTTGATAGATCTCTGGAAAAAATTGAATAGGAATAGAAAAGCTATATATACTACCTTCACAAAAACTGACATGGATTAGGGCATAAAACTTTATAACCAAATGCAGAAAAGCAGAAATATTAAATGCACCCCTTCCAGTTCATAATATGATAAAATTTTCATAAATAAATGACCATAGAAGCACAGATTATGCTTACTTACAACCAATCAACCAATCAGAAGGATAGACTAAACATTAATTGGAAACAATAGTCCTAAATAATGAATGGCTCAGAAAACAAATCATAGAAACAATAAATACATTTATTGAAGAAAATTACAATGTGGGATGAAGCCAAATAAAAGAGAGAAAGAGCAGATCAATGAATTGGGCATGGAACTATAAAAGCTTTTAAAAAATAAAATTAATTTCAATCAAACCCCAAAATGCAAAGCCTGAAAACCAAAGGAAAGATAAGTAAAATTAAATGTTAAACCCATTGAACTAATAAATAAAATTAAAATTTGTTTAAAAAAACCCAATACAACAGATAAATCATTGGATGAATATTTACAAAAAGATAAATTGCTCAGATTAACAGAAAAGGACAAAAATTACTTAAATAATCCTATTTTACAAAAAGAAATTGAACAAGCCACAAACTCTCTAAGAAAAAAATTCCCAGGACCAGATGGATTTACAAGAGAATTCTACCAATCATTTAAGGAACAATTAATTCCAAAACTACATAAACTGAAAAAAAAAAAGTGAATAAAGAGTCCTTCCAAATTCTTTTTATAATACAAATATAGTTTTGACACCTAAACCAAGGAAAGCAAAAGTAGAGGGGGAAAAAGCATAAACCAATTTCCTTAATACATGTTGATGCAAAAATTTTAAATACAAAACAGGAGTGACTACAATTTATCTGATCCCACATTATGGAATGTGGGCAAATTTTTATGTCCTCGGTAGTTGAATAACTGTACCTCCTTCATTATTTTCTCTATGTGCACATGGATATTGCTTATCTATTTTTGACAATTTTGAAATACAAACCACAAAGATAACTTAATTTGAATTGTCAAAAAAATACCAGCAAGGATACAACAATATATCAAAAGGATCATACAAATATGACCAGGTGTGATTTATATGTAGGGTTGTTTTAATATTAGAAATGCTATCAGCATAATTGACCATATCAATAACAAAAACAACAAAAATCAAGTGTTATGTCAATAGATTTAGAGAAAGCTTTTGACAAAATATAACACCCATTCCTATTAAGAACCTATAAAGTATAGGAATCGAAGGAAACTCTCTCAAATTACAAGTAGTATCTATCTAAAATTAAAAGCAAACATTATTTGTAAAGAGGATAAACTTGGACCTTCCCAATAAGATCAAGGGTGAAGCAAGGATGTCCATTATCACTACTATTATTCAATACTGAATTAGAAATGCTAGTTACAGCAATGTCAAGAGACAGAAACTGGAAGAATAAAAATAGGCAATGAGGAAACAAAACTATCATTTTTTGGAGATGTTATATTGGTATGCTTAGAGAACCCTAGAGAGTCAACAACAAAATGAATTGAAATAATTAACAACTTTAGCAAAGTTGCAGGATATAAAATAAACTAACATAAACTAAAATAAATCACCAGTGTTACTACCAACAAAACCCAGCAGGAAGAGATAGAAAGAGAAATTCCATTTAAAATAACTGTAGACAATAAAAAATGCTTATTAGTCTATCTGCCAAGATAAATTCACATACTATATAAATCCAATTACAAAAAAACACTTTTCACATGAATATCTAAACATTCAGAGAAATATTAATTGCTCATGGTTATGTTGAGCAAATATAATAAAAATGACAACTAAATTAATTTACTTATTCAGTGCCATAACAATCAAACTAGCAAAGAATTATTTCATAAATCTAGAAAAACATAACAAAATTCATCTGGAAGAACAAAAAGTCAATAACATCAAGTGAGTCAATGAAAAAATGGGAAGAAAGGCAGTTTAGTAATATCAGATTTCTAACTATATTACAAAAGGGTAATATGAAAAAAAAAACTTACTGGCTAAGAGATAGAAGGACAGATGAATGAAATAGGTTAGGTATACAATTTGTTGTTCAGTCATGTATGATTCTTCATTACCCTATTTGGGGTTTTCTTGGCAAAGATACTGGATGGTTTGTAATTTCCTTCTCAGAGATACTGAAGGGATTTGTTATTTCCTTCTCCAGCTCATTTTATAGATGCAGAAACTGAGACAAGTAGGTTGAAGTGACTTGCCCAGGATCACACAGTTAATAAGTGTTTGAGGCCAGATTTGAGCTCCTGAAAATGAGACTCCCTAACTCCAGGTTCTGCACTCCACTGTGCCATCTAGCTGCACCTAGATAAACAATACACGGTAGTAACTGACCATAGTAATCTAATGTTAAATTAACTTGAAGATTCAACCTTTTTGAGTAACAACTCACCACTGGCAAAATTGCTGGGAAAACTAGAAAGTGGCTTGAAAGAAACTAGGCAGAGAACAACATGACATCATATACCAAGATAAGTTTAAAATGGATAAATGATTTAGATATAAAGGTTGATGTCATAACTAAATTACTGGAGCATGAAAAATTTGCCAGTCAGATCTATGGCAAAGGGAAAAGTTTATGACCCAACAAGGAATATAGAGGATCATGGGTGATTCTGATTACATGCATTTAAACAGTTTTTGCACAAATAAAACCAATTCAGAACCAATTAAAAGGAAAATAGCAACTTACAGCAAGTTTTTCTGATAAAGGCCTGATGTCTCAAATATATAGGGAAATAAGTCAAATTTATAAAAATATGAGGTATTGCCCAATTGATAAATGGTCTGAGGATATGAACAGGAATTTTTTTCAGAAGAAGAAATCAAAGTTGTAGTCACACAAAAATGCTTTAAATCACAATTGATTAGAGAAACATACATTAAAATAACTCAGATCCCCTCATAACTATCAGATTGGTTAACATGACAGGAAAGGTAAATGAGAAATGCTGAAGGGGATGTGGAAAACTTGAGACATGTGTACTATTGGTGAAGTTTTGAAATAGTCCAACCATTTTGGTGAATAATACACCCAAAGGGCTATAGAACTGTACATATCTTTGACCCAAAAATATACATTTTTTGAGTGGGTAATGGACCCACGTTTATTACATAATAGAAGGCAGATCACCTAGCAAACAGCTAAGTCTGCATCATAAAAAGAGATTAAAGGAAAAGGAAAAGGACCTATTTGTATAAAAATATTTATAGCAGCTCTTTTTGTGGTGTCAAAGAATTAGAAACTGAGGTGATCCCCATCAGTTGGGAAATGACTGAACAAGTTGTGGTATATAATTGTCATGTAATACTATTATGTTATAATAAATGATGGGGGCCCTGGGTGGTGCAGTGGATAGAGTGCAAGCCCTGGAGTCAGTTGGACCTGAATTAAAATCCAGTCAGACACTCACTACCTGTGTGATCCTGGTCAAGTCGCTAAACCCTATTTGCCTTAGCTTTTCATATGTAAAATAAGCTGGAGGAGAAAATGGCAAGCCACTCCCCAGAATCTTTGCCAAGAAAACCACAAATGGGATCAAGAAGAATTGGACATGACTGAAAACTTGTCTTTTTCCAACTTATTTATTTATTTCTAGTTTTCAACATTCAGTTCCACAAGATTTTGAATTACAAATTTTTCTCCCTGTCTTTCTCCTACCCCCATCCCAAAATAGTGAGCCTACTGAATATCCCTTTCCCCAATCTGTTCTCTCTTCTATCCTTCTTCATCCCCTCCTCTAACTTTCTAGTAGAACAAGATGGATTTCTATACCCCAGTGCCTGTATATCTTATTTCCCAGCTGCATGTAAAAAACCAATTGCTTTTTTTTTTTTTTGAGGGGGAGGAAGGGCAGTTGGGGTTAAGTGACTTGCCCAAGGTCACATGGCTAGTAAGTGGGTCAAGTGTCTGAGGTTGGATTTGAACCCAGGTCCTCCTGACTCCCGGGCTGGTGCTCTATTCACTGTACTACCTAGCCACCCCTAGCAATATTTCTTTTTGACATTTGTTTTTGAAACTTTGAGTTCCAGAGTCTTTCTCTTCTTCCCTCCTTACCCACCCCCATTGGGAAGACAAGCAATTCAACATAGGTTGTACAAGTGTAGTTATACAAAACATTTCCATAGTAGTTATATCGTGAAAGAATAACTATATTTCCCTCCATCCTGTCTCAACCCCCACTTATTCCATTTTCTACTTTGGCCCTGTCCCTTTACAAAAGTGTTTGCTTCTAACTATCCCATCCCCCAATCTGCCCTCCCTTCTGTCATTCCCCCTCTTATCCCCATTCCCCCCCTGCTTTCCTGTAGGGTAAGATACCCAAGTGAGTGTGTATGTTATTCCCTCCTTAAGCCAAATTCAATGAGAGTAAGGTTGACCCATTCCCTTTCACCTTCCTGCTCTTCCCCTCCATTGTAACAGTGTTCTCTTGACTCTTTTATATGAGATAATTTATCCTAATCTATCTCTCCCTTTCTCCTCCCAATATATTCCTCTCTTGCCTCTTAATTTTATTTTTTAGATATTATCCCTTCATATTCAACTCATCTTGTGACCTGTGTCTATGTATGCATATACACATATGCACACACATATATACACATATATATATGTATATATATATATATATATATATATACACACATACACCCTCCAATACATACATATATATATATATATATATATATATATATATATATATATATATATATTCCTTTCAATTATCCTCATACTGAGAAAAGTCTCATGAGTTACAATTATCATTTTTCCATGTAGGAATGTAAATAGTTCAACTTTAATAAGTTCCTTATGATTTCTTTTTCCTGTTTACCTTCTCATGCTTCTCTTGCTTCTTGTATTTGAAAGTCAAATTTCCTGTTCAGCTCTAGTTTTTTCATCAAGAATTCCTGAAAATCCTTCATTTCATTGAATGACCGTATTTTCTCCTGAAGCATTATACTCAGTTTGCTACGTAGGTGATTCTTGGTTTTAATCCTAGCTCATTTGACCTCCGGAATATCATATTCCAAGCCCTTTAATCCCTTAATGTAGAAGCTGCTAGGTCTTCTGTTATCCTGATTGTGTTTCCACAATATTCAAATTGTTTCTTCCTGACTAATTGTAGTATTTTCTCCTTGACCTGGGAACTCTGGAATCTAGCTATAAGATTCCTAGGAGTTTTCTTTTGGGGATCTTTTTCTTTTTCTTTCTTTCTTTTGTTTTATTAAACAAATGCTTTATTAACTTCTGTTTTACATCATTCATTTCCGCCAAATTTTGAGTTACAATTTTTTCCCCTGTTTTTCCCCTACCCACCCTCCCAGAATAGCAGTCCCACAAGATATTGCTTCCTCCATCCTTCTCTCTCCCATATCTTCTCCCTTACCCCTTCGACTTTTCCATTAGAGCAAGGTGACTCTCTGTGCCCCGATTGCCTGTACATATTATCTCCCAATTACATGCAAATAGTATTTATATATATTTGAAACATTTAATTTTAAGACCTCGAATTTCAGATCCATTCCCTTCCTCCCTTGTCACCCATTCCCTCTGGGATAAGTAATTCAGTATATATTGTACATGTCTAGCTATGCACAACATTACCATAGTAGATATATTGTACAAGGCTGCTTATAATTCCCTCCCACCCATCCCACCCCCCACCTGGTCGATTCCCTACTTGATCCTCTCCCTCTTCTATAGTGGGTACTTCCAACCTCCCGTCCCCCCAAGAATGCCCTCCCATCCATCATCCCCCCTCATCCCCCTTCCCCCTATTCTGCTACAGGTTGAGATATCCCATTTAGTATGTATGTCATTCTCTTCCTGAACCAAATTCAATGAGAATGTGGTTTTGCCTTTTTGCCTTCCTCTATTCTTCCCCTCCCTTGCAGCCACATCCCCTTGCTTCTTCTACATGAGATAGTTAACCCTACCCTGTCTCTCCCCATCTACTCTTGCCACTTTCCTCTCTCACCTCATAATTTCACCCCTTGAGTATCCTCCCTTCCCAACAAATTCAACCTATGCCCTCTCTCCATGTATAACTGTAAACATATATACACACATTCACATATGTATTCATACGACCATACACCCTTCTTCCATTATTTTCATACTGAGAAAGGTTTCATTAGTCACAATTATTGTTTTTCCATGTAGGAATGTAAATAGGTCAACTTTGATAAGTTCCTTTTGATTTCTTTTCCCTGATTACCTTCTCAGGCATCTCTTGCTTCTTGTGTCTGGATGTCAGTTTTTCTATTCAATTCTGGTTTTTTCCTCAAGAATGCTTGAAAGTCCTCTATTCCACTGAATGACCATATTTTTCCCCTGAAACAAAATACTCAGTTTTGCTGGGTAGGTGACCCTTGGGTTCAGTCCCAGCTCTTTTGCCTTCTGGAATATCATATTCCATGCCCTTCGATCCCCCAGTATAGAAGCTGCCAGGTCCTGTGCTATTCTGATTGTTTCCACAATATTGAAATTGTTTCTTCCTGGCTGCTTGTAGTATTTTCTCCTTGATCTGGGGATTCTGGAACCTGGCTATAATATTCCTGGGAGTTTTCTTTTTGGGATTTTTTTCAGGAGGTGATCAGTGTATTCTTTCAACCTCTATTTTGCGCTCTGGATCTAAAACATTAGGGCAATTTTCCTTGAGAATTTCTTGAAGGGTGATTTCTAGGTTCTTTCTTTGATCATGGCTTTCAGGTAGTCCAATAATTTTTATATTGTCTCTCCTGGATCTATTTTCCAGGTCAGTGGTTTTTCCCATGAGATATTTCACATTGCCTTCTATTCTTTCATTTGTTTGGATCTGCTTAACAGCATCTTGACTTCTCATAAAGTCATTAGCTTCCATTTACTCCAGTCTAACTCTGAAGGAATGAATCTCCTCAGTGAGCTTTTGAGATTCTTTTTCCATTTGGCAAATTTAGCTTTTTAAGGCATTCTTCTCCTCATTGCCCTTTTGGGCCTTCTTTGCCAGTCTATTTTTTAAGGTGTTGTTTTCCTCAGTCAGGCTGTTGACCCTCATTTCATACTTTTCCTGCATCCTGCTCATTTCTCTTCCTAAGTTTTCCTCCACTTCTCTTATTTGATTTTTAAAGTCCTTCTTAAGGTCCTCTATGGCCTGTAACCTGCTCATATTTTCCTTTGGGGCTTTTGGAGCAGGATTTCTGACCTCACAGTCCTCCTCATGTTCTATGCTTTGATCCTCTTTGCCCCCAAAATAGGAGTCTAACGTTGCATTTTTCTGTTTAATTTGTTTCCTTTGCCTTGGCATGTTGCCACTTAATTACTTGACTTTTGGGTTTGTTGCCACAGTATGACTCTGCCCCCAGACAGGGGAGCTTCCGTCCCGAACGTGTGGGGGGACAACTTCTGTTTCTGGCAAGCTGGATATCCACCCCACGACCTCCATCCCAGACTACAATCCAGATTCAGGGAGGATAAAGCAAGAACGATTACTCCCCAAGACTGATCACTGGATCTCCCTACAGTTCACAGGCCAGGAGCTGGAGCTGCCACTGCCACTGAAAACTACAAAATGGCCTGTCTCCTCAGTGGCTTCTAGCCCCCAGGGGAGGAAGCCGATGTGTTCCCCAAATACTGGTCCCAAAATCCACAGGGCACTAACCTCTCACTTTGTCTTAGGCATGTCTGTTTTGATAATTCTGGAATCACCACAGCTGCTGGTGTTCTGGGGTCCCTCCAGCTGGCTGCTGGCCCAGCTGCCCTGGGGCTAAAACCGCGGCTCAAGCAGACCTGGGCTTGGCTCTCCGGGAGCTGCATGCTATGCTGCCGGCTCCCAGAGTGCTGCGCTGGTCCTTCCTGCAGGGCTGCTGGGCTGTCCTCAGCAGGAGGTTAGCTTCTCTGTGTTGTTCTGTAGGTGTTGGGGCTCCAGAAGTTGTTCAGAGTCTCCTTTTACATAGTTTGTAGGTGATCTGGGGGGAGAGTGCCTTGGACTTGCTGTTTCTACTCTGCCATCTTGGCTTCGCCCTCTTGGGATCTTTTTCAAGAGGTGATCAGTAAATTCTTTCAATTTCTATTTTGTCCTCTGGTTCTAGAATATCAGGGCAATTTTGCTTGATAATTTCTTGAAGGATGTTGTCTAGGCTCTTTTATTGATCATGGCTTTCAGGTAATCCAATAATTTTTAAATTATCTCTCCTGGATCTATTTTCTAGGTCAGTGGTTTTTCCAATGAGATATTTCACATTGCCTTCTATTTTTTCATTTGTTTGGATCTGTTTTATATTTTTTTTTTAAACAAATACTTTATTAACTTCTGTTTTACATCATTCATTTCAGCCAGATTTTGAGTTACAATCATTTTCCCCCCATTATTCCCCTACCCAACCTCCCAGAATAGTAGTCCCACAAGATATCGCTTCCTCCAATCTGCTCTCTCCCATACCTTCTCCCATAACCCCATCGACTTTTCCATTAGAGGAAGGTGAGTCTTTGTATCCCAATGCCTGCACATCTTATCTCCCTATTACAAGCAAAAGAGTATTAATAATAGTATTTATATATATTTGAAACATTTAATGTTACGACCTCGAATTTCAGATCCATTTCCTTCCTCCTTTGTCACCCATTCCCTCTTGGGAGATAAGTAATTCAGTATATGTTGTACATATCTAGCTATGCAAAACATTATCATAGTAGATATATTGTACAAGGCTGCTTATAATTCCCTCCCACTCATCCCACCCCCCACCTGGTCCATTCCCTACATGATCCTGTCCCTCTTCTATAGTGGGTACTTCCAACCTCCCCTCGCCCCAAGGATGCCCTCCCATCCATCATCCCTCCTCTCATCCCCCTTCCCTCTATCCTGCTGCAGGTTGAGATATCCCATTTAGTATGTATGTCATTTTCTCCCTGAACCAAATTCAATGTGAATGTGGTTTTGCCTTTTTAGCCTTCCTTATTCTCCCCTCCTTTGCACCCACTTCCCCTACATGAGATAGTTTACCCTACCATGTCTCTCCCCATCTCCTCTTGCCACTTTCCTCTCTCACCTCATAATTTCATCCCTTGAGTACTCTCCCTTCCCAACAGAATCAACCTATGCCCTCTATCCATATATAACTGTAACCATATACACACACATTCACATATGTATTCGTATGACCACACTCCCTTCTTCCATTATTTTCACAGTGAGAAAGATATCATCAGTCACAGATATTGCTTTTCCATATAGGAATGTAAATAGTTCAACTTTGATAAGTTCCTTTTGATTTCTTTTTCCTGATTACCTTCTCAGGCATCTCTTCCTTCTTGCGTCTGGATGTCAAATTTTCTATTCAATTCTGGTTTTTTCCTCAAGAATGCTTGGAAGTCCTCTATTCCACTGAATGACCATATTTTCCCCTGAAACAAAATACTCAGTTTTGCTGGGTAGGTGACCCTTGGGTTCATTCCCAGTTCTTTTGCCCTCTGGAATATCATATTCCATGCCCTTCGATCCCTCAGTGTAGAAGCTGCCAGGTCCTGGGCTATTCTGATTGTTTCCACAATATAGAAATTGTTTCTTCCTGGCTGCTTGTAGTATTTTCTCCTTGATCTGGGGATTCTGGAATCTGGCTATAATATTTCTGGGAGTTTTCTTTTTGGGATCTTTTTCAGGAGGTGATCGGTGGATTCTTTCAACCTCTATTTTGCCCTCTGGATCTAAAACATCAGGGCAGTTTTCCTTGAGAATTTCTTGAAGGGTGATTTCTAGGTTCTTTCCTTGATCATGGCTTTCAGGTAGTCCAATAATTTTTAAATTGTCTCTCCTGGATCTATTCTCCAGGTCAGTGGTTTTTCCCATGAGATATTTCACATTGCCTTCTAATCTTTCATTTGTTTGGATCTGCTTAACAGCATCTTGATTTCGCATAAAGTCATTAGCTTCCATTTGCTCCAGTCTAACTCTGAAGGAATGAATCTCCTCAGTGAACTTTTGAGATTCTTTTTCCATCTGGCAAATTCGACTTTTTAAGGCATTCTTCTCCTCATTGCCCTTTTGGGCCTCCTTTGCCATTTGAGTCAGTCTATTTTTTAAGGTGTTGTTTCCTCAGTCAGGCTGTTGACCCTCATTTCATACTTTTCCTCCATCCTTCTCATTTCTCTTTCCAATTTTTCCTCCACTTCTCTTATTTGATTTTTAAAGTCCTTCTTAAGGTCCTCTATGGCCTGCAACCCGCTCATGGTTTCCCCTGGGGCTTTTGGAGCAGGACTTCTAACCTCACAGTCCTTTTCCTGCTCTATGCCCCCAAAATAGGAGTCTAGGGTTGCATTTTTCTGTTTCCTTTGCCTTGGCATGTTGCCACTTAATTACTTGACTTTAGGGCTTGTTGCCACACTATGCTTTAAGGCCAGATAGAGGAATTTTCGTCCCAAACGTGTGGGGGGCAACTTCCGTTTCTGGCAAGCTATAAACCCACCCACGACTTCCACCCTAGATCAGAATCCAGATCCAGGGAGGTTAAAGCAAGAGCGATTACCCCCCAAGACTGATCGCTGGATCTCCCCACGATTTGTAGGCTGGGAGCCGGAAATGCCTCTGAAAACTACAAAATGGCGTGTCTCCTCAGAGGCTTCTAGCCCCCAGGGAGGGAGCTGACGCATTCCCCAAATACAGGTCCCAAAGTCCATAGGACACTAACCTCTTACTTTGTCCTAGGCAAGTCTGTGTTGATAATTCTGGAATCTCCACAGTTCCTGGTGTTCTGGGGTTCCTCCAGCCGGCTGCTGGCCCTGCCGCCCTGGGGCTAAAACCTCGGCTCACGTGGACCTGGGCTCGGCTTGGCTCCTGCGCTCTGCGCGCTGCCGGCTCCCAGACCACTGCGCTGGTCCTTCCTGCAGGGTGCTGGGCTGTCCTCAGCGGGAGGTTAGCTTCTCTGTGTCGTTCTGTGGGTGCTGGGGCTCCAGAAGTTTTTCAGAGTCCTTTTTTACATAGTTTGTGGAGAATCTGGGGGCAGAGAGGCTTGGACGAGCTGTTTCTACTCCGCCATCTTGGCTCCGCCCCTGGATCTGTTTCATATTATCTTGATTTCTCATAAACTCATTAGCTTCCATTTGCTCTAATCTAATTTTGAAGGAATTATTCTCTTTATTGAGTTTTTGGAATTCCTTTTCCATCTGGCAAATTTGACTTTTTCAGGAATTCTTTTCCTCATTGGCTTTTTGGGCTTCTTTTGCCATTTTAGTCAGTCTATTTTTAAAGGTGTTATTTTCTTCAGTATTTTTTAGGTCTCCTTTAGCAGGCTTCATCATTCTCATTTCTCTTTCCAATTTTTCCTCCACTTCTCTCACTTGGTTTTCAAAATCCTGCTTGAGTTCCTCCATGGCCCCTGACCAGTTTATATTTTTCTTGAAAGCTTTAATGCCAGAGTTCTGACTTTATTGTCTTCCTCCAGTTCCATGCTTTGATCCTTTTTGCCCCTCAAAAAAGGATTGTATGGTCTGATTGCACTTCCTCTGCTTGCTCATCTTGCTAATTACTAGACTTTTGAGCTCTTTGCCATGGTAGAACTCTGCTTACAGAATGGAGAAGAGAGCTTTGTCCCAGATTGCTGGGATTTTCACAGCTGCTGGAGCTATTAGGAGGGTGCCCTCTCTACAGCCCCCACAAGCTCTGGCACACTGGCCACACACCCCAGGACCACCACCCAAGACAACAATCCTATTCCAAGGTCAAAGCAAGAGCAATTACCCTCTGAATGGTCACTTGGTCCCCCTATAAGGTTCTGTAGCTTTAAAATTTGTTTAGAGTCATTTTTTTTTACAGGAATTGGAAGTGATTGGAGCCGGAGCCCATGCCAAGTTTGTGCTTTTACTCTGCCATCTTGGCTCCGCCCTACTGAAAACTTCTAAACACATAATAAATGACAATGGGAGGGTGTTTTTGGAAAAACCTGGGAAGCTTTATATGAATTGATAAAAAGTGAAGTGAGAAGAACCAAGACAACAAAGTCACTGAAACAGTGTAAGAATGATCATCTATGAAAGACTTAGTTACTCTGATCAAGACAATGATCCAAGATAATTCCAAAAGACCCATGATGAAAAATGCTATTCAATTCTAGAGAGAAAACTAATGAACTTTGAGTACAGATTGAAAGCATACTATTTTTCTACTTTATTTTTGTAGGTTTCTTTTGTAGTCTGGCCAATATGAGAATGTTTTGCCTGACTTTACATGTGTAATCAATATATTGCTTGCTTTCTCAAGGGATAGGAGAGGGGCAGATACAGGAGAGAATTTGGAACTCAAATTTTTTAAAAATGGATATAAACTTTTCTTAAATATAATTTGGAAATGGCTAAAGAAATAAAATTTTATTTTTAAAAAATATGAACCTATTCTGTGATGGTTAGCTTAAATGGAAAGAGATGTATATAATTTATAAAACTGACTGAATGTCCCAATTCTCTGTAGTTTGGAGCAACAGGAGTGAAACATCCCAAGAAAAATATTTATTAAACGCTTGCCTTGTGCTAGAAACTGTGCTACATTTATCTTACATTGAATAAAATAGTAAAGACAACAGAGAAAGACTGAATGTTGGAAGCACTGTGAGAATACAGATACCCTACTATGCTACTGATAGAATTATGCATTAGTTCAACTCTTTTTGAAAGTAATTTGAAATGTTGAACAACAATAACAAAGAAGACTACAATGTCCATACCTTTTGATGCAGAGCTCCTGCTGCTAGGCTCATAGAGGTCAAAGACAGGCCCCAAATACACCAAATATTCATAGTAGCATTTGTAGGTAGCAAAGAGAGGAAACAAAATTGGTGCTTATCAACTGGGGATTGGCAGAACAAATTGTGGCACACAAATATGAAATGTCACTGTTCTGTAAGAAATATCAAATATCATGAATTCAGAGAGACATAAGAAGATTTATATGAACTAATAGACAGAACCGGAGGTAGGGGGTGGGGAGGGTGGGGAAATACACTTTGGATACAATCACATAAAAGAATACAGAAAAAACCTGAAAGAAAATTACGATGATCAAGATTGGATCTAGACAAGAGCTGATAAAATGCACATCCCTCTCTTCTTTAAAGAGGTAAGGGACCATGGTTTTGGAATATAGTATAACATTGATGAGATGATTGGTTTTGCTAAACTGTTCTTTTCTTTCTTTTATGACCTTTGTTATGAAAGATGACTCTGGGTTGGGGAGGGGGTGGGCTACCTTTAGAAAAGTAATGTAAACTGAAGGTAACACAAAAAGAATTTGGTATCAGTAAAAATAAATTTAAAGCTGAAAAAATACAAGAGAGACAATTAAGCTCTGAGGTAAGCACAAAGTTTAGCTAAGGCAGTTTCTACCCTCGTGGTACTTACAGCTTAGTAAGACACAAACTGAAAACTAAGTACATTGGAGAGTTGCTAATCCTATGAAGTATAAAGTGAAGGTCATTACTACTCAAGCAACCTTTTCAGAGGTTGGATAAACTAGAGGAAGGTCAGAAGTCACATTACATTACACACTGATTCAACATTCTGTTAATATAACAACGTATATTTATAGGTTATTAATTACCTCCGGGGCTCCATAGAACAACATGTTTAATCTACTACCCACTCAAATAACCTCTCCAAACTGAGACAGGGCACTCATTGAAGATTAATTTTGTGTGTCTCCCCTACATAGAGATAGTGTGAACAGATTTTCTTTTTATTGTTCCTTTTCTCATAGGCTTGCTACCTAAATAGAAATCTTGAATTAATTGTGAAAGAATGAGGTAGAAATCTATTTGTTTGCAAACAAAAATAGAGGATGGGAGAACATCTCAGTGCTACATTTTAGGAAGGACATTGATTTTTTTCTTTAAAAACTTTTAAGATATTTTAAAAAAAACATCATTTTATCTGACAATATCCTTTCCATCTTCTTTATTCAGAAAAATCGTCCCTTATGCAAAGAATAAAAAGAAAGAGAAGTGGGAAAAGCAGTTTAGTAAAGGTAATCAACATGTCAATCAAATCCAAATGTATATGCAGCATTCCAAAGTCATGGTCCCCAAGTCTGAAAAGAAGGGAGAGATTTGCATTCTCATGCCTCTTCTTTACAGCCAAGTTTGATCACTGTAAGTAATTTCAGTTTAGATTTTTTATTACTGTTTACATTGTTGTACTCATTGTGTATATTGCTTTTCTGATTCTTCTTATGGTACTTTGCATTAGCTCACCTCTCTTCCCATGCCTCCCTCTTGGTTGGTTGGTTGGTTGGTTGGTTGTTGTCCTTCATTCTCAAAAAGGACCAAAATGACATTGCTATGCTAGAGTAAAGTTTTAGTGTGTCCAACTGTGGCTTATCAGACCAGTACAAGCTCAGAATGCTCTACCACATGTTGGACACAAATAGTCCATGTTAACATTTGGGGTGGCTTCTCTTAACTTGTGTACCCTGAATTTCCTTTGCTTCAATTCTGCTTTGCTCATAGAACACAGCACCTTCTCTTATGTGGGCATACCATGCTGGACAGTCCTGTGCCACTCTCTCTCATGTCATTCAATCAATTCCAAAGTCCATAAGAGAGACCTTGAGAGTATCCTTGTATCACTTCTGATCACCATGTGAACAACTGCCCATATCTTTCCATGCCTCCCTGTAGTCAATCAGTCAATCAAGCATTTATTAAGTGCTTACTATGTACCAGGCATTGTGCTAAGAGCTAGGAACGAAGAAAGACAAAAACACAGTTTCTGCTTTCAAGGAACTCACTTTCTAATAAAAGAGATGCAAATATTTCTATCTCTTCTTGAGAGAAAAGCGTGAAGGAAAAAATAATGTTGAGTGATGTGAGATGAGTAGAGGTGAAGAAAATAGAACTCTTTTAAAATGGCCTCTATTGGTAAAAACAGCACTTCCAAGGTGTTCTGCCCCACACCACTTCCAAACAATGTAAAAGGTGGTCTCTGGACAAATTCTGGAGCTCCAGCACCCGCAGAATGACCAGAGAAGCTAACCTCCCACTGAGGACAGCCCAGCAGCCTGGCAAGGAACGGCCAGCACAGAGCTCTGGGAAGTGCAGGGCTCTGGGAGCTGACAGCACAGAAGTCTGGGAGCAAGCCTAGGCCTTTGTGAGCCCTGGTTTTAGCCCCAGGGCAGCCGGGCCAGCAGCTGGCTGGAGGGACCCCAGAACACCAGCAGCTGTGGCGATTCCAGAATTATCAACACAGACATGCCTAGGACAAAGTGAGAGGTTAGTGCCCTATGGACTTTGGGACCAGTATTTGGGGAACGTGTTGGCTTCTTCTCCTAGGGGCAAGAAGTGGCTGAGGAGCTGCTGCACAGACGCCATTTTGCAGCTTCAGTTGCAGCTTCAGCTCCCGGTCTTTGTACTGTATAGAGATCCAGCAATCAGTCTGGGGGTTAATCGCTCTTGCTTTAACCTCCCTGGATATGGATTGTGGTCTGAGGGGGGAGGTCTGGGGTGGGTATCCAGCTTGCCAGAGCATGTGGAGGCTTTACAGAGGCCACCCAACTAATACCTCCAGAAGCTGTGAAGACCCCAACGTTTGGGACGGAAGCTCCCCTGTGTGGTGGCAGAGTCCTACTGTGGCAACAAGCTCAAAAGTCAAGTAATTGAGTGGCAACATGCCCAGGCAAAGGAAACAAAATAATGAGAAAAATGCAACATTAGACTCCTATTTTGGAGGCAAAGAGGATCAAAGCATGGAATAGGAAGAGGACTGTAAGGTAAGAACTCCTGCACCAAAAGCTTCAAATGAAAATACGAGCTGGTTACAGGCCATAGAGAACCTTAAGAAGCAGATAAGAGAAGTGGAGGAAAAATTGGGAAGAGAAATGAAAATTTTGCAAGAAAATTATGAAAGGAGAGTCAACAGCCTGACTGAGGAAAATAACACCCTAAAAATAGACTAACTCAAACGGCAAAAGAGGCTCAAAAAGGCAATGAGGAGAGGAATGCCTTAAAAAGCCAAATTTGCCAGATGGAAAAATAATCTCAAAGGCTCACTGAGGAGCATCTTTCCTTTGGATTTAGAGTGGACCAAAGGGAAGCTAGTGACTTTAGGGGAAATCAAGATGCTGTTAAACAGATCCAAACAAATGAAAGAATAGAAGGCAATGTCAAATATCTCATGGGAAAAACCACTGACCTGGAAAATAGATCCAAGAGAGATAATTTAAAAATTATTGGACTACCCAAAAGCCATGATCAAAGAAAGAACCTAGAAATCATCCTTCAAGAGATTCTCAAGGAAAATTGCCCTGATGTTCTAGACCCAAAGGGGGAAATAGAGGTTGAAAGAATCCACAGATCACCTCCTGAAAAAGATCCCAAAAAGAAAACTCCTAGGAATATTATAGCCAGGTTCCAGGATTCCCAGACCAAGGAGAAAATACACTAAGCAGCCAGGACAAAACAATTTCAATATTGTGGAAACACAATCAGAATAGCACAGGACCTGGCAGCTTCTATACTGAGGGATCAAAGGGCATGGAATATGATATTCCAGAGGGCAATGGAGCTGGGATTAAAACCAAGAATCACCTACCCAGAAAAACTGAGTATTTTGTTTCAGGGGAAAATATGGTCATTTAGTGGAATAGAGGACTTTCAAGCATTCTTGAGGAAAAAACCAGAGTTGAATAGAAAATTTGACATTCAGACACAAGAAGCAAGAGATGCTTAAGAAGGTAATCAGGGAAAAGAAATCAAAAGGAACCTATCAAAGTTGAACTATTTACATTCCTACATGGAAAAACAATAAATGTGTCTGATGAGACCTTCCTCGTTATGAAAATAATTGAAGAAGGGTATATGGGCATATGAATACATATGTGAATATATGTGTTTACAGGTATACATGGATAGAGGGCACAGGTTGAATTTGGTGGGAAGGGATGATACTTAAGGGGTGAAATTATGAGGTGAGAGAGGAAAGTGGCAAGAGGAGGTGGGGAGAGACAGGGTAGGGTAAACTATCTCATGTAGAAGAGGCAAGGGGAAATAGTTGCAAGGAAGGGGAAGAACAGGAAGACAAAAAAGCAAAACCATATTCTCATTGAATTTGGCTCAGGGAGAGAATGACATTCATACTAAATGGGATATCTCAACCTGCAGGAGAGTGGGGGTGTGGTGGGGAATGAGAGTGGGGATGATGGAGGGGAAGAAATGCTGGGGGGAGGGGAGGTTGGAGGCACCCACTTTTGAAGAGGGACAGGATCAAAGTAGGGAATGGAGCAGGTGGGGGGGTGGGATGGATGGGAGGGAAATGTAGCCAGTCTTTTACAAAATATCTACTATGGTAATGTTTTGCATAGCTACACATGTACAACACATACTGAATTTTTTATCTTCCCAGAGGGAGTGGGTGACAAGGGAGGAAGGGAATGGATCTGAAATTCGAAGTTTTAAAATTAAATTTTTCAAATATATATAAATACTATTATTAATACTATTTTGCATGTAATTGGGAGATAAGATGTGTAGGCATTGGGGCACAGTGATTCACCTTGCCCTAATGGTAAAGTCGAAGGGGGTATGGGAGAAGATATGGGAAAGAGCAGATTGGATGAGGGGATATCTTATGGAACTGCTATTCCGGGGAGGTAGGTAGGGGGAAAATGGGGAAAAAATTATAACTCAAAATCTGGTGGAAATGAATGCTATAAACTAGAAGTTAAAGCATTTGTTAAAAAAAATAAAATAAAATGGCCTCTATTTTATAAATGAAACATTAGATAAGGCTCTCAATTGAGACGGTGGAAGAGAAGGGATAAAAGAATTAAGAATAGACATCCTGGTGAGTGGAAAAGTGGACATACTTGGAAGTTATAAAAGGATAGATTTACTTCAGTGACAGCCCAGTCAAGATGATATAGTGTATATTTGCAGTGGATCTAATCAGCATGATTTTGTGATTTTCCCTTTCTCTCTTCAGCAGCATGTGAATAGAAGTAAAGGCAGAAGGTGGTTAAAGTAATTAAAGTATTCTCAATTTTCTTCATTTCTTATGGTAGTCATATTCCATTCCATTTAGGCACCATGATTGTTTAGGCATTCCATGGCCAATAGCATTGACTTTATTATGAATTCTTTTTCTTTTTGCTTTTTGGAGAGCAATTGGGGTTAAGTAACTTGCCCAAGGTCACATGGCTAGGTTTTTGTTTGTGTGTGTTAAGTGTCTGAGGCCGGATCCGAACTCAGGTCCTTCTGACTCCAGGGCCGACGCTCTACTCACTGTGCCACCTAGCCGTCCCTATTAGGAATTCTTTATTTTACTTCTTAGTATAATTTGAGATCTAGAAGTATTATTTCCTATAAGGAAGAATGTTGTCAAGCTTTTGTCAAAAGGAGAACATTGAGAGAGACAGTGAAATCTTGACATGAAAAGTCTTTCACATGATATAGAAAGAAATGACTGGTTTTTAATCTGGAAAAGTCTTAGGAATGACAGAGGGAGGAGGGATTCAAGTGGAACACAATAACTTAGCTTCAAGTATTTGAATGGCTAGCCTTGTTCTGCTTGGTCCCAGAGAGCAGAGCTGGCAACCATGGAAGAAGTGGTAAAGAAGTGAATTTAAGCTAGGTATAAGGTAAAATTGTCTAACAATCAGAGGTATACAAAATGTAGTGGGCTGCTTCTGGAAATCATAGGTTCTTCCTCACTAGAGTTCTTCAAGAAAAGCCTGGATGATCATTTGTTGATCATGATATTGGAGAGGGGATTCTTGGTTAAGTTAGGGCTGGATTAGGACTAGATTGCCTATGAAGTCCTTTCCAGCTCTTAGATTGTATGATTCCAAGTAGGGTGAGGAATCCTTAGAATTCGCTTCTGTCACCATGAATTCATAGTTTCTTCACTGAATTCAATATGTTTTTCAGGCATACACACACACACACACACACACACACACGCACACATATTTATTTTTATATATATATATAATTTAAGAATCCATATTTTTCTTATTTAATATTTTAATATCTCTCCCAGAAAATTATGACTAATTGATTAAATTACTAATATATTTTTTCCAAATTTATGTTTAAATAAAAATGTATTTTGGAAATTGTTTCATAGTTTACCATTTTTGGTAATACAAAAAAACAGTTCCCAGTTGCTTGCAAACATGCTAAGCAAAGAGAGAAGACTGCTGGGATATGTCATGTCTAACATATAGTCAAACTTTTGTAAAAATAGTGTCATTTATTATATGTGACTATATTTACATTTTTTTCACGTTTGTGGTGTCCAGAGGATTTTGTTGCAAAAGAATGGCAAAGGAGGCCAATAACCATAAACATAACTAAATAATTCGCTAGTAGAAAAAGAGAGAAGGCCACAGGAACATTACATGCTAATTTTTCTAGGAATTGTGGATAGCTACAGATAACTGAGTTTCAGCCAATTCTTGACTATATATAAATAGCTTGACATATGCCAAAAGAACATTTGAAAAGCTACAGTTATTTTTATTTCAGAGGCAGGGCCACATGAAGCTTAGGAATAGGTCCCAATATACAGTAACAGGGTGTGTTTATACTGACCCAGACAATTAAAAGTGGCATGTGTTGCAGCTCAGGTTCTTGGGAAAATATTGAACTGTGCATCATTTTTATGCACATAATATGGTATTGAAGAGGTATCCCTGGAGGATTATTTAGAGGAGAAATAACAAATAGTTGGTTCTCCTTTTCAATTAGGTTCATTCCCCAAACCTTTCAGGTTTACTAAAATTTTCCTTGAATCACAAAAACAAACACTTCCAAGACAGCTTCTCATTGTTTTTAGCCAGTTTCCTTCCACTGTACCTCATATTACTCAGTAAAGACCAAAACAGTTGGCATGAAGTCAATACATTCATCTTTTTGACCTAGAGTATTCGCCCTTAACCTCCCTGAGTCTCAGTCTTCCTGTCCTAAAAAGGACTTCACATAACACTTCATTTAGTACCTCTGAAACATTCTTATGAAATTTTGTGTATCACAGTTACTTGTATTTGTGTTTTATTCCCCAGAGAGACATAAGCTCTCTGAAGAGAGAGGCTATGTTTTATCTAAATCTTGCATCTCCCTTCACCTAACCCTTCATTTAATGAGTGCTTAATGCATGTTTACTAAATGATGAGTGTTGAATATGTTAAATAGAGATAATAACACTTACACTGTCTATATATTTTAAAGGATTGTTATGAAGAAAGCTCTTAAAAAAAACTTTTGCAAAGCTGAGTTGTTAGTACTTGGATAAATGAGGGGAGGGAAAATGGAGGGGAGTCAGTGAAGAAAGGGACAGGTGAGAAAAGAGATGGTTTACCTAGCAGGTAAAAACTGGTATTTTAGCTTTAATGATTCAGATTGACAATCTCATTGACAAAAGTATTCCCAAAAGAATTCCTTCTCTTGACTTGCTTAGAACTAGTTTTCAAGACCTTGAAATACTTCCAATGAAAACTTACCTGAGAAAGAATTGAAATGATGGTAGACATTTGTTGATTGAATAATCTATTATCTATGTCTCCACTTCATTTTGTACCAGTTTTTATAACTTGGCTAATTTTTTATTCATAGTACTCTTTGAATCTTGAGTTAGTTTGATTTGCTTTCAAATTTGCTTCAGTTTCTCAAATCCCCCCTCCCCATCTCAATCTTATATCTGTGATCTGATTTTAGTCCTACAACACTGAATTAAGCCAGACATCATGGTCTACATTTGACAGAGGAGAAACCTGATGCACAAAAGTTATCAATTTGCCATTATTTATAAAAAGTTATCAATTATCCAGATGCAAACAGATAGTTATTGGCAGAATTAGGTTTCAAATCCACGTGTTCTGGCTTTTAATTGACACTATAGCCAGAAGAACTTTGAAAATTAATCATCATTCGTGGAAAATAAACTGAACATACACACTCTGTTTGCAATCCCTTTCTTGTTCCTTTTTTCCTTTCCAATTTATTAACTTATTTATTTTTAGTTTTCAACATTTACTTCCATTAGTTTTAAATTTTCTCCCACTCCCTCTCCCCTTCCTCTGCTAGACTGCATACAATCTGATATAGGCTCTACACATACATTCCTACTAAACACATTTTCACATTAGTCAAGTTACATAGAAGAATTGTAAGAAATAGGAGAAACCATGAGAAAGAAAGAAAAAACAAAATGAAACAAAAAAGAAAATAGTCTGCTTTGCTCTGCATTCTGACTTTATAGTTCTTTCTCTGGTTGTGGATGGCATTTTTTATCATGAGTCCTTTGGAATTGTTTTAGGTCTTTGAATTGCTGAGAAGTGCTAGGTCTATCAAAATCAGCCAATGCACACTGTGGCTTTCTGTGAACAGTGTTTTCCTGATGTTGCTCGCTTCACTCAGCATCAGGTCATATAAGTCTTTCTACATTTTTCTGAAGTCCACCCATTCATCATTTCTTATAGCACAATAGGATTCCATTACATTCATATAACACAACTTGTTTACCTGGTTCCCAGTTGATGGGCATCCCTTCAATTTCCAGTTCTTGGCTACCACAAAGAGGGTTTCTATAAATATTTTTGTACATTTGGATCCTTTTCCCATTTTTATGATATCTTTGGGATACAGTCCTAGAAGTGGTATTGCTGGGTCAAAGCATATGTGTGGGAGAGTCAACGCGGATTTACCTCAGTGCCCTTGAGAGGTCCCTGGACCCGTGATGGCACTGCCTCCGGGCTTAGGCGATGATGGCAAGGCCTCTCGCCCCCATTAACCCTCTAGGCACTTGAGGTACTGCTAGGCCCCCAGCTGACACCGCCTTGTCCTAAGGAGCAATGCACATCTGGGCCCACAAGGAATATCCTTGCTCCAGGTAGAAATCGCGAAATAAGAGTCCCGGGGGGTTAAGGTGTGCTTGACCTTAAAAGGCAAAAAGTGTTGTAATTGGCCAAGAGCCAAAATGGAAAGTGCTTGCATAGGATAGGCTATATATGTAGAAGAGTAGGAAATAAAGTTGGAGTTGCCCCCTGAGTTGCTGTGTAAGTGTGCTTTGTTCTGCTCGGCGCTCCGCCACGTGGCGTCCGGAAGGCCCCGCGAAAGGATCTGACAACACATATGCACATTTTCATAGCCCATAGTTCCAAATTGCTCTCCAGAATGGTTGGATCTATTCACAATTCCACCAACAATTGAATTAGTGTTTCAACTTTCCCAAATCTTCTCCAACATTTATCATTTTCCTGTTTTGTCATATTAGCCAATCAGATAGTGTAATGTGTTACTTCAGAGTTGTTTTGATTTGCATCTCTCTAATCAATAGTGATTTAGAACATTTTTCCATATGACTATAGATAGCTTTAATTTCTTTCTCTGAAAACTACCTGTTCATATCCTTTGACCATTTATCAATTGAGGAATGACTTATATTTTTGTAAATTTGACTCAGTTCTCTATATATTTTAAGAATGAGGCCTTTATCAGGGATACTAGATATAGAAATTCTCTCCCAGTTTTCTTCTTCCCTCCTAATCTTCACTGCCTTGACTTTGTGCAAAAAAATTTTCAATTTAATGTAATCAAAATTATCCATTTTACATTTAGTAATGTTCTCTATCTCTTGTTTGGTTATAAATTCCTCAGTTCTCCATAAATATGACAGGTAAATTATTCCTTGCTCGCCTAATTTGTTTGTAGTATCAACCTTTATACCTAAGTTGTGTACTCATTTGAACTTTATTTTGGTATACAGTGTCAGATGTTGGTCGATGACCAATTTCTGCCATACTATTTTCCAATTTTCCTAGCAGTTCTTGTTAAATAGTGAGCTCTTATCCCAGAAGCTAGGGTCTTTAGATTTATCAAACAGTAGATTGCTATAATCATTGACTATTGTGTCTTATGTACCTAACCTATTTCACAGATTTACTCTTTTATTTCTTAGCCAGTACCAAGTAGTTTTGATGATTACTGCTTTATAATACAATTTAAGATCTGGTATGACTAGGCCACCTTCCCTAGCATTTCTTTTCATTAATTCTTGTTCCTTTAAGGATGTGCAATGTACATTGGCATTATGGTCAATTGAGATTCTGGATATGGTCTGTAAAAAGGGAAAAAAGTAAGCAATTTAGCCCATAGAGTGATTAAACTCCTATTCCTTAGTCTTGTTTATTTCATGGTTCTTGAGGGGGAGAATAGCTTTCATTTTTCTTCTTTGTGTGCTTTTCATATAGCATAATATTTTCCATATTAGAGGCATTTCTTAAGTGCTTGTCAAGTTATTGCTGCCTTAACCTGTAAATTAAGGAACCATTTCTTCACCTACAAAATAGAGAGTGCATCATTTGCCACCTACTCAAATATGTAGGAGGATATGGAAATGGAATAACCAGATGATGTCACATAATGGAAATGTGTCAAGGTATTTGCAAATGAGCTCTTTTCTCCTGGCTCCATCTTGAAGTCAGGTACCTTTTATCAATCCTCTTTCCCCTTACAGAAAAAAGTCCTTAAATAACACACAATTAAGTATACCATTTATGTGAGTGTCTGTGACTTTATATAAAAATTGATTGATTGTACAACTAGATCCCTGAGTAACTGTCTTTCAAGTTTTCATTGTAACACTACTCCACTCTCATGTTGGCCCCCCAAACGCTCCTTCACATTCAAGGTGGCTATGGGTCAGCATACATTCCAAACTGTAAACTCATGAGCCCCCACCAATATTATTCATCCATAGAATGAACTAGCTCAAAGTCAAAAAGATATTTCATTAAACAACATAGCAAAGTAAGTGACAGATGATGTATTGAGGTAGATCCCTTTAGAGGTTCCAAGATCATCAGTATATAAGGAGATATGTATAACCAAGGAACATGCATGGCAGAAAATGTCTGGGAAATACATATGGCCAAGGCACATTTGTGGCTGGGGCAGCTCCTATCTCTAAAACTGTAGAGGAGCCAACGTCCTTGGGTAACATCATCCAGTAAGCTTCATCTCTGCTGATTTGAGGTCTTGTGGCTCTCATTTTCTTCCATGTTTCTCTGTGCTTGGCACTTCCATTACTGGATGACTCTATTATTGTATTCCTACATTGCTTCTGCACAGCTCTGCTTTTAGTGGGCACCTTTGATGAAATTGTTGGTCTGATGAAGTTGAGTGTCTGCCACACATCTCAGTGGTTCCTACAGGTCTTACTAACTGCTCTTTGCTGCCATCTGCTGGTATTAGGCTACTATTATGTCAGGGAGGGAGGGGTCAGTCAGATCCCCAGTTGAGAGAAGCAGGGGTCATTTTCAGCTACTTTGTGACAGAACTTCCCCTCCCCTCAACATATCCAATCAGCTGCCTAGAGAAGCCCTTAGGCATTTTCAATAACGATAATAATAATTTGATTAATATCTTCTAAAATACCACCTACATTCTCAAATGGATCCCTCTCTTCTGCTCTCTTGGAGATTTTTTCCTTATAACAAAGAATAAAAAAGGAAAACAGTCCAGGAAAACTAATCCGCACATCAGAAACATCTGACATTACATGAAGTATTCCACACCCGTAGTGCCCTACCTCTGCAGGAATGAAGGGAGGTGCATTTACATTATCTATACTTTGGGGTCAAATTTAGACATTTGATATCACAGCACTAAGTTTAAATTATTTCCTTAACGTTCTCTATATTTCTATTGGTATAGTCATAGTGCATGTAATTTTCCTGGTTCTTCTTATTTCCCTATGCCTCAATTTATATAAATTTTGCCATGTTTTCCTATATGGATCATTTTTGCCATTTCTTGTCTCTTTGATGTATTAATGCACCAAAACTTGTTTAGCCAGTCCCCAATAAATGAGTATCTGTTTTATTTCTGGCCTTTTTCTACTATAAAAAGTGCTCCTATGTACTGATGTACTAAAGTACTGATGCATATTGGATCCTTCTTTTTTTTATTATTGACCTTCTTGGTGTATATGCCTAGTAACAAAATATATGGATTGGTGGTTAGGGAAATTTTAATCACTTTCTTTACACAATTCCAAATTATTTTTCCAGAATGACTGGATTAATTGATAGCTTCATGAAGAGTGAAGTATTATGTTTGTATTTCTGCAAGAAACACTGTTTATTCCTTTATTTTGTCATCTGTGCTAATTTACTGGATGTGACTTTATTTTGATTTGTATTTCTCTTATACTTTGGAGCATGCTTTCAAATGGTTGTTAGTAGTTTACAATTCTTCTTTTGAGAACTGTTCTTTCATATCCTTTGAACTGTTATCTATTAGAGGTTGGCTTTTGGTCTTGCATATTTCTGTTAGTTGTCTACAAATTTCTGTATTTTTTGAGAAATATTTAACTAACAGGTTTTTTTTTTAATATGTTAAGCAACTTTTCATTTTTATCCTAGTTGAGTTGATATTGTTCCTAAAAAAGCTCATCTAATTCATGAAATCAAAATGTTCTATTTTTGCTTTTCTAATCACTTCTATCCCTTGTTTGGTTATGAAACCTCCCTTTAGACATAGGTTTGAAAGGTATTTAATTTGGTTGGTTTTTTTTAATGACATAATTTTAAATTTCAGATTATGTATCTGTTTTGAGCTTTTTTGTGGTACCTAGTGTAAGATATTGGTCTAAACCTGATTTCTACCAAATAGATTTCCAGTTTTCATAGCATTTCTTTGCAAACAGAGGAATCTTTTTGAGGTAATATGTGTCTTCGGGGATATCTTACACTGATTAGCAAGTTCAAATATTTCTGATTCTCCATCACAGAATATGTGTTCCATTTCTTTACTTTTCTATTTTTTAACCAGTACCAACTAGTTTTGAAAGTTACTCCTTTATACTGTAGTCTGGGACCCAAAAATGTTATTCTCCCTTCATTTCTCTTTTTTTTTTCATTATTTAACTTAATATTCTATATCTTATATTCTTCCCACTGAATTTTGCTAACTCTGTAAAGTGCTCCTTTTGATAGTTTGATTTGGTATAGAAATAAATCTATAAATTAATTCAGGTGATTTTGCTCTTTTTATTTCATTGTGACATAGGTCAAGCATCAGCTCTGAATATCTCACCAGTTAATGAATCCATTTAAAAAAATTTCTTTAAGGATCATTTTGTAATTGCTTCTAATAGTCATTGGGTTTACCTTGCTAGATTTAGATGTGTATGTAATGCATTTTATTGTGATCTTGAATATGACTTCACTTTTTACTATCCTTTCCTAGATTTCCCTGCTGCTATGATAATGGAATTTATTTGTATAGTCTTATTTTGTATCCTCTTAATTACCAAATTTGTAATTAGTATCATTTTGCTTCTTTGCTAATCTCCTAAGATATTCTACCATCAGCAGATAGGGATCCTTTTGTTTCCTTCTTGCCTATCTTTGGCCTGTTTTTTTTCTTCTCTTATCTTCTTCATTTATTCTTATTTTGAATTTGTTTATTTGTTACTTTTCTACAATCACCAGTGTTTATCTGTTTGGAAAGACTGATACTGGAAGATAAGCCCCCTGGAATCCCCAAGGGAGAGGGAGAAAAAGGGACCACTTCTGAGACTGCTAGAGGCAAAGGCCTAGGAGGAGTGAGGAGGAGCCCTGGAAGTTATGTGGCAGCTTCAGAGGAGAGATTATAACTGAAAAGAGAGTGGAGACTTGGAGGGCTGCCTCTGAACCCCTTCCCCTTCCAATTCCTGCAATCTCTGGGACCAAAGTCTTTGAATACAAGTTAAGGAATGGAAAGTATAGGTAGAACTTTGGGGACTAGCTGCCATCACTGGCATTGCTGTGGCCCCCAAAGCAGCTACTAAAGCTGTGGGGGGAAGGGGGAAAAGAGGGGAGTTCTGTAAATTATGCAGAAGCCCCTTGAAACAGTGCCAGAGGGACTAAAACTTTCTTTGTTTGCTGGTGGCCAGGAAGGCAACCTTTCTATTCCCTTACTTATCTTTCTGGGAAAAGGAGTAGGGGATGGCAGAGGATGAGAAGGATAAATTGTGTCTTGGAAACAATGAAGGTAAACTTAGATAGACTTCTGGAGATGGAAGGGCCTGGTCCAGAAGTCAGACAGAAATGAAGGACTGAACAAACAAATAATGGCAAATCCTCCTGGTGGGCCTCCAATTTCCCTATTTATTTCTACTCTTTTTCTTATTTCCCTTCTCCCACCGAGGCAAGAGGGTATCTATAACAAAGCTTATCTCAGTTTTTAAAAAAATTCTCATTTTTTTCATTTCCCTTTACCTGATCTCTAATGTTTGGTATTAAAAATAAACCCTAAGGCATTATTAGTTGGTATATATTTCATATGCTCCTACAAAACTGGGGAGATTATGATAAGCTTAAGAAAATACTCTTCAACTCATCAGTTATGTTGTATCGGGGCTCAAACACATCAGAGATTTTTATTGGAAGTATATTATTAAACTATCTAAAAGCAGAGATTTAAGGTCAATCTGGGCCTTTCATGGCTATCCCTGGGAAAATAATGAGCTAATGCTAGAATTAGGGGAAAAGAGACTTGGTAAGCAGGGACTTGGAGTCCTTTCAGAGACAGTTGCTTTAAAGGCTTCAGGATGGTCTCCTTCCTACAGTCCCATTTCCTCAATCAAGTTAAAACTTCTTGGCCAAAGGTGGACCTGGGTGACAATTAGAGAAAGGCAGTCTTGCCCAGGAGGAAGGAGTTGGGTTAGGGTAGCTCCACCCAAATGAGGGTTGAGGGGCAGGGTTCCAGATAGATGCAGTGGATAATTTTCTTGCTAAGTCATATATACAACAAACTCCAGCCACCATTACATCTGATTTTTAAAATATTTATCATATTCCTTTGATTTCTCCTTTCTTTTTCTATATTGTTAATATGTGCTTTTTCCTCTATTAACTACTTTAGCTACACCCCAGAAATACCTCAACAGTTTTATCATTATCATTGTCTTTCACATAGTTTTTATTTCTATAATTTGTTCTTTGAAGAACTCATTGAGGTTGGAGAAGAGCAAAGGAGAGATTTTAAACTAACTAATTAACTGAGAGGGGGAAGAGAAGGGACAAAAAGGAATAAGAAATAGATAATTAAATGAAAATGGAAAAGAAATAAATAATTTAAGTACAGCCCCCAAAACAAAGGATGGACAAATGGGATTGGGGAGGCATCTTTTATTATTAGAGTTGTTCAAAGTAATTGAAAAAAAAAAAAACTAATCATGAAGACAAAATAGTTAAGAGAAAAGTTAATATAGACACTGCTAAAGAAGCAAATGGAAGAAAACATAAATCTAACTCTCATAACTTTGAATCTGAATGGATTAAATAATTCAATAAAATTAGAGTGGCAGAATGGATAAGAAAACAAAATATAGCAATCTCTTTTACAGAAGAAAAAAGCAAAGGTACAGAGAGAATCAAAATGAAAGTCTACAACAAAATTTAATATACATCAGGTGAATCCCCAAAAGGAGTTTCAATCACCTGATCAGACAAAGCAAAAATAAAAATCCATTATATTGGTAGATATAAACAAGGAAATTGCATTATGCTTAAAGGAAACATGAGCAATGAATCAATATTAGTATTAAACATCTATTAACCAAATGACACAACATACTAAATGATAAAGAAGAATGGAATGAATTGCTTAAATATCAAGAATAATAGAAGACTTTAATGTTCTTCTCTCAGAGTTAGAGAAATCTAACAGAAAGGTAAACTAAAAGGAAAATATGGAATTGACCAAACTTAAAGAATTTATAACAGAGATATATATGGCATATTTCATAGTTTTACAGGGCACCTTGGCTAAAAGTGATCATGTACTAGGACATACAGAAATTATAAATAAATATAAAACATAGAAATACTAAACATGTCCTCTAAAGTACATAATATAATAAAAATAGTAATATAGGAAGTACAAGCAGAATACAGAGACAAAAATGAAGATTTAATGACTTCCTGAACATTAAGTGAACTGAATATTCAATTTAATTTTTTTCAAAACCAAATAAACAAATTGAAAATGTGCATAAAATAAATGAAATTTAAATTATAAATAAATGAAAAAAACAAAAGTACTATAGAACTGATACACAACTAAAAGCTATTTTGTGCCATGATCAAACTGATACACAACTAAAAGCTATTTGAAGAGATTAACAAAATTGAGGGGCAGCTAGGTGGCATAGAGAATAGATAGCCAGACCTAGAGTCAAGAGGACCTGAGTTCAAATATATTCTCCAGACACTTAGTAGCTGTGTGACTCTGGGCAAGTCATTTCACCCTCTTTGCCCCAGTTTCTCATCTGTAAAATGAACTGGAGAAGGAAATGGCAAACTACTCCAGTATTTTTGCCAAAAAAATTCCAAATGGAGTCATGGAGAGTTGGACACAACTGAAATGACTGAACAATAAATAACAAAATTGATAAACTTTAGGCATTTTTTTGACCTTACTTTTTCCCCTCATCTTTTAGACTCCCTCAGTCTAAATCTTATCTGAACTGTTGGTATAACTCCTTTTAATTCCTATAATACTCCTAGTCTGTGCAAATCATTCTAGTCAGTAAAATTGGAAAGAAGCTGACTAAAGCTGCTGTGAAGGGCTTCCTCTCAACCCTTCCATCTCCTTATACCCTTCCTGTTCCACACAGATTATAAAGATGGGGGTAAGATGGAGAAGACCATAAAGGATTGGTGACCTTCACTGCCCACCAACAGACCGAACCCTTATTCTCTTCCTTCAGAATTATTGAAGTTAAAAGCAAACAGATGAATTTCTTTTTAATGTCTAATTGATTGTATACCAAAATAGGAAACACATTTCTATGCCCAAATCAAAAGGGCATCTGTTTCAGTACAAGAATTATACTTGAATTATTTGTTCATACAGGCAACTTCTCACTCTTGTTGGTGATACTTTGTTTCATATTCCCTTTATTTTTCCTTTCTTTTTCTCCTTTCTCTTAATGTTTTCAAGTCTTCTCTACCCTCAACCAGATGTTTTCCCTTTTTTTTCTTGCTTCCTGCCTTCTTTTCCTGAGCTGTGATATATATATATATATATATATATATATATATATATATATATATATATATATATATATATATACACGTATTCCTCCATGACATGCTAAAATCTTCTCATTTTTAGAAAAGCACCCATCAGTGGAAGGCTTTAGGAACTACCCAGTCTTCTCAATGGAATGCCAGATTCCAGTTTTATGTCATACATGTATCCCACTTGATTACAGTATTGAAACTAATTCTAGCTTCAGAATACCATACCCCTGTTTGTCTTTGAAGGAAAATGTGCCATGATCAAAACCAGCAGATCTTGATTATACGAAGTTGACTTCATTCTTTTTGGTCAGAATTTCTTTGCTCTTGTTAGCCTAAAAACAGAGTAGTTGGTACAGAAAGTAAAATAAGGTTTTGCATTTTGTCCAAAGGAAAGGAACATAATTTTTTTCCCTTTCTGATGGCCCTGTGGGTGGTAACATGTCCTTGTTTTCCTGAAACCTAGCCTGGTCTGTTTGTTTGAAGCAACACTAGTTTTAACCATACTGTGTGGAACTCAGAGGAAAAAGATCTATCTCTCAAAGGGATATTGGTCCTGCTGGGCAGGTACGTTTTGCTCAACTTTAACATGAAAAAGGCTTAGTAAGAAAGAGAAAACATGAAGCCCCAGAAAGAAACAAGCTCCATGTGTGTAAGCTAAATAAAAGTTGGCTATGTACATGGACTCACTATGAGGATTACCCTAGGGAACCCAAGAAAGGCTGCTGTGCCTTGTCCGGTTTTCTCAGATGCCCGGGAAATGTAAAGCTCACCCCTAGTGGAAACTGGCCAGCCACCATGTGTTTCCAAGAACAATCTCCTGTCCTGTTGTTCCAGATGGGTGCCACATGGAGGTTGGACTCCAAATGCAGCCAGTGAACCTGATCCTCTAATTCTCTGCCTGCAGTGAAACATGCTCCCACTACTCCCTTTCAAATGAAAAAAGGAAGCATGCATTCAGCTCCCTCAATCATAGTTATTGCTCATTATCAGCCTAATGGCATTCTACCATAACTTTTGGTCACAAAGGGAAAAGATAAACTTCTTTTTCTTTTTCCTGAGTCCTGTAGGTGACAGAGTAGCCAACAGTCTCTTGGCTTGTTTTTGTGTGTTTGTTCAAAGGGAAAAGGGGAAGTTTGCCAGGTTTCCTAAATGAAGATTCTGATTTTGAAAGGAGAGAATATCCTTTATTTAGTCATTCATTACCAGAAAAAAATTTCTTATGAATTTAAAGGAAAATATTAACATAAACATTAAAAAAAAACCCTCCCTTGGATTCCAATTGACCATTTTTTTTAAAGCTAAGCTAGAATGGAAATCTGACTTGATGACAAAAGATCCAATTTCAAATTAAACTTCAACTTCTCACACTATGTTGACCCTCTCTAGGCTCCAGCTTTCTTATCTCTAAACTAGGGGAAGTAATAGATGAAGTGAGTGGTAACCATGATATAGTACAGAGAAAAGAATGACCTTAGAGCCAAGAAGAACTGAGGTCAAGCGCTTCTTCCAACTTATAGGCTGTGCCAAGGCTATTCAACCTTAACTCTGCACTAAGGATGTTTGAGACAACCTGTACATTGGCCATATACTTTATATAGATTGGCCATGTGACTGGTCCAGATGAGTTACTGAATGGTCCATTTGCTTAAATGAAGGGAGTTTTCATGCCAGGAGTTCTTCCCACTGATGAAATAAAAAGTATGAATTAAAGAAAAAAATCTTCCACATTTATCTCACATGGTTCTATCTCAAATGAGATAATATATATGGCATTACTTTGTAAATTGTTAAACACTACACATACATAAAACACGACACAATCACATGACCCTGCTCAAAATATATCAGTTAATTCTCCCTATAGGTAATAAGAGGAAAAATTCTCAAGCAGCAGATAGAAATATTCTCATAGTTTAGTCAAGAGAATCTATCTGAGCCCTTAATTTTTTAGAAATCACTATACTTCACTGACAGTTTCAACAACTGCCTTGGCTTTAAATAGCATCGCTATGCAGATGAATTTCAAATCTATATCTCCAGTTCTCACTTCTCCCCTCTGCTCTTGACATTTTCAAACTTTTTGCAGGAAATCTTCAGTTATGTCTTGCTAAAATATTTTACTCAACATATACAAAACTGAACTCATTATCTCTCTTCTCTGTTCTCACCTGTTCTCTCTTAACTTACTTCCTTTTGTGAATGTATAATCACTTTTTTAGTTGCCCAAGCAAAGGCCTTGGAGTTACCCTTGACTTTTCCCTCTTACTCTCATCTGATCCAATCAGTTTCCAAGAACTGCCATTTCCATTTCCACAATATTGTTGGCATCTGTTCCCTTCCTTCTACTTCTACTGTCAACACACTCATTATCCTTCTTTGGACTTTTGAAATAAATGTCCATTGTCTTCCTGCCTATCATCTCTCCCCTCTTTAATCCATCTGTGATGTCACACTGCCAAGGCAATTTTCCTAAAATGCTGCTCTGATCCCGTTATTTTCCTGCTCTAAAAGCTTTAGTGTCATCATAGACAGAGTGCCGAGTTCAGGAAGTTCTGCCTTTAAGACTTACTGGCTGTGTGACCATTTACCCTTTCTTTATTTTCTTACCTGAGAAATTGGAGTCCTATTCCCTATATTCTGCCTCATAGAGTTGTTGTGAGGTTCAAATGAAATGTTGTTTGTGAAATATTTTCCATACTTTAAAGTATTGCAGACATATTTGTTGTTATTATTACTGAATAAAGCAGTAATATTATTACCACCAAGTAAAATACAAATCCCTTACCTGATACTCAAAATTTTCTCTGATTTTATTCTAGCTCTATGAACTTATTTCACATTATGTTCCTTTGCTTACTTCACCTTCTAATCAAAATGGACTATTAGTCTTTTTCTGATCTCCTTCTATCCTCCCTCTCCTTCTTGAGTTTGCACATGGAATCCCCCATTCCTAGAATTAATTCACCACACTTTTTCTCCCCTATGCCCCTTTTGTGATCTCTATTAAAATCCACCCCTGTCTTCAAAGTCAAAATCAGGTGATGCTATCTCCATTAAGCATTTCCTAAATCTCCTTTTCTTTCTGAATTGATCAGACCTCTCCTATGCCCTCTTACTCATCTCCTCACTTGAGTTAAAATTATGTGCTTCTTCCACAAAAGTCTGACTCTAATGCTTCATTGGGACATGGTGGTGGCTATGAGTTCTCAAAGGCCTCATCTATAGGGTCCAAACTCTGAAAGGTCTGAACTGGGAAAGGTTTCCTATATGACCTTGGTGATGAAATGTATGTCTATTGTTGCAATATCAACCTAGCTAAGTTTAGCAAGCCTTATCACTGGGTTGGTTTAAGAGGATAATTTTTTTTTTTCTAAGCACAGCACTTTTCCTGAACATTTCTACTAAGTTGCAAAGTGGTGGTGATCTATGTCAATGGAAGGTGAATGAACACTGCCCTCATTATATATATATGGTAAGTCCCTTGAGAGCAGGGACAGATTTTTTTTTTCATTTTTGCATTGTCAATGCCCTAACCTAAATGCCTCCACTTAATAAGTATGTGTTGAGTTAAACAGAATTGACATACTTCTACACTATACCTTATGTTTACTTGGCATTGCAGGATATTACATATGGAGAGACTCAAAATCATCCAGTATGCACACACACACACCCTCCCATTCCCACCCCACTCTTGATTTTTCAGAAGGCTGAATTGAGGTCCAAAAATGGCTAAAGGTCACATAACAAGTCATTAGGAAAAGCAGAACTAGAATTGGATCTGAGCCTCTTGATTTCCCAGACCAGTACAAATTCCACAGCCAAAGTATCCAACTATGATTTTCCTGCAAACTGGAGTTTTTCTGAAAGGCTATTTTTAGCACATGCAACTGAGGAAGAAGAAACAGAAAATGCAGTAGTTTTTTTGTGTTTTTTTGTTTGTTTGTTTGTTTGTTTGTTTTTTAATTAAACAAGGTTTCATATGCCTACAAGGTAACTTCAACTAGGTGTTCAGGGGAAAAAATGGATGACGTTTTCAGAAAAGTTACATGTGCTTTTGTTTACCATTTCCTACATTGCACTGAGAACTATATATATAGCAGTTATGCTGCAATGAACTGAAAGCTTTTATTTATATACCATGCATATGGAAATAAGATGAATTTCCAAGAATTCTTAAGGAAAGTACTTTGACTTTTTTCTATTATCATTTTCTTCCCCCCCTCAACATGGGAATAGCTATACCACATGGCTAACTAATTTGCATATATAAGCATTCAAAATCACTCCCTAATATGAAAAGCCTGTAGTTAGGGTGTTTTAGCAAGTTCTAGAAGCCTCTTCTACTTGTTGGCATTGAAAAGGATGGATGCTCACCGAATCCTGTCCAGGTGGTTTGGCACTCGCAGGGTTCTAAGCAATACTGGCACTGTAGTGAAAGTTTCATTAGAAAGAAAAAAGGGTTGTAGGATAAGTGATCTGCAAATCTCATTTAAAAGACTGAGATGTAAAGAGGTTGCTGTGGTATAGCAGATAGAGGACTGACCTCAAGTTTAGGAAGATCTATATTCAAATCTCCCTCCTATTGGCTGTGTGACTTTCTGAGCCTCTGTTTCTCATCTGTAAAATGAGGAGGTTGAGCTCGATGCCCTTTGGTGTTTCTTTTAGTTAGAAATTTATGAGCCTGTGATTGTACCAGTGCAAGAAACAGCAGAAAAGCCTGGGAAAATTTGGACTCAGTCATCAGAAGGATGACCTGTTCGATATTTCCTGAGTAGGAAAAGAGTTTTGGGATTTGGGACCATGGCCTAAGTGGCCTTGGGCAAGAAGTAGAGGACCAATCAGAGTATGTGAATGGGCCTGAGTAGTGGGAGGCTTTATGGGTTAGTAAGACATGGATCTCGGAAATAGAGTAGAAAAAAAGAGAGGGGAGATGAAGAAAGAAGGTCCTGTGTTTGTGTCTTTCCTATGTGCTTGGTTGGTTGTTGTCCTTTGTTCTCAGAGAGGACCAAAACAATATCATTGTGTTAGAGTCCAATTGAGGCTGATCAAACCAATAGGAGGTCAAAATGCTGTACCACAGGTTAGGCACAAATGGTCCATATGAACATTTGGGGTGGATTCTCTACATTTGTGCATCTTATGTTTCTTTTGAGCTGCTTCCATTCTGCTTTGCTCACAGAGCACCTTCTTTCATGCAGATACTCCATGCTGGGCGGTTTGTGCCAGAAAATCCCATCAATTCCAAGGTTCTTTGCTTTTAATACAAGCACAGATGAGGAACACACCCAAGGCTATACAAAGCATGTTAAAATTGTATCTTGTTCTGGTCCTCCTTACTCCACTCCTCTCTTCTTGTCAGTGTATTAAGTTTCTAAGTAGCCAGTATAAAGTAACAACAGCAGCAAGTAAGATTGCAAAGGGCAACCTGGAGGTCAAGTACAAACCGTCCCAAAGATCAAAGGAGCATAACTGATGAAATGTATCATGTATTAACCAAAATGCCCATCCTGGTAATATGCTCTGAATCGGGGAAGCCATCCAGGCACTGCTCTTAGGGTTCTGTTCATATGCTGTGTAAATGCCAGACAAATTCCAGACCTCTACAGTTTCAGAACAGCAGAACATCAAAAAGGTGCTGACAACTTTGAGGTGATGACTTAAAAGTTTTGCCAATTTGGATATGTTAATGAACTGACTCCAAGGTGGCATAGATAGGAGTTAGTCTGTTCCCCCGCCCCCTCTATAAAATGAGACCTCAGACTCCTGCCCTCCAAGGTCCCTTTTATCTCCCCTGGGTCCATGCTGCCTAGTATTCCTAACTCTAATCCACGGTTATTGTGAGTGGTAATTTCTACCTCTCCCCTCTCCATCTTCTTCCCCATGCCATATGCCTCCTTTCACCATCCCATTCCCCCATGCCCTATCTGCCTCTGTCCCCTTTTCACCACTTGTTTCTGTACTCTCTGTGGTTATTAAAGGGTTATCATTGCTCATTTCCTGCTGCCAATCAATGGTTTTTCCCCGTGAGTACCCAAAGAATTGGGTATGCCAGTCCCCATTTCATAAATTAATTATCAATTCACAAGAGGTAGAGAAAGCCAGGGCAAGTGATTTAAAAAGAGTTCATTTTAATGTTAAAAGAAAAATCAGGGGAAATGATACTTGAGTTTAAGATCATTCCTGTGTTCCCCTTTTCATCTACTTTAGAAGCACTATGATATCTGAATTGCTAATTAATTTATGAAATTATGAAATGGAGGGGGGACTAGAACAAGATAGGACTTTAAGACAATATCCAGGCAGTTTATATTCCCCTGAGACTTGCCTGGTGTTAAGGGGACAGAGCAGCAACTGAAGGAATAGACCTTAGCAAGATGAGGTGAATTGGAGATTGGAAACACAACGGCTTGGAAGAGATACTAATGCATGATGCTTTCCTGCTTCTTCAGCCCATGATACCTTGGGAGAGGCCTCTAGGACACCCTGAGTTGAAGCACTGCACCACTGGGAAGTTGATACATATTAGTGGTTTGTGAGTGAGTGAAAAACCTTGAGTGAAATTCTTTCCTTGAACCTGAGGGGAGGTGATGGAGAAATGAACTTCTGAGCTTTCCTCCTACTTATCACTTAATTTTTGACCCTTACGAAGATCTGCTATCATGGCTGGATCAATGCTGGTCTTGAGGGATGACAGGATCCTGAAAATATCGAATGCATATTAAATCATATTCAGTGAAAGCTGTACCACACATACTTTGATTCTTTGAATATTGCTTATTTATGGTACATATAGAAAGTCTTCATAAACTAGACCATGGACTACTGGAGGCCATTTCTATATCTTGCCACAGAGCAGGTTTAAGAGATTCTTGAATGAATGAAGAAAATAAATCAGAATATGGTACTAACCAGGACACACAGTGGAGAATTCTCATTCAATTAGTGATGGACAATAAGCCTTAAAGTTCTATATCACCATTCAAATTCTGATTCTATTAACAATTATAAATTAGGATTGATTTCCTTATAAAATATTTCATTTCTCTTTGCATTTAAGAAAAGGAGAGTTTCTACCACTTCCTATGATCACAAGTGGCAGGTTTATATCACATTAACATCAAAACTTAAATCTATAGCTCTATTGTAAGCAAAATGTTAAATTACCATCATTGGGACAGAGTCCCAGAGATGAAAGGGTGATGTCCTTTCTGTCAAAGCATCTAGTTTTTGAAATAATCCTCTATATACACTGCCTATTACCAAGACATTTTGAAGACCCCACAAAAACAAGCATTGAACCTTCAAGATAAAATTGTCAGACTCCTCATTAGTTAACATGATAAATTGTTGATAAAATACTCAACTAATGAAAATTCCTGGACAGAGGCAAAAGGGACCTGAAAGTAATAACTCTCTTGATCTCCTGGGGCCCCTTAGCAAAATGGTGACCATCAGGGCTAGAATGGAAACTCTGTGGACTCTGAGAAAAATCTAAGATTTCCAGGTTTAAATGACTGTTTGCAAAGGACCAGGCTCTGCGTTAGATACATTAATTATTTATGTGCTTGTGAATATCCCAGAGGAATGATGTGAATTCTTTGATTATTTTGATCATAAAAATAGTTTTTGGTTACCACTTTCTGGTCAGAAAACATAATAATTCTTTCTGTCATATTGATTTACAGGAATCCATGCAAAGCTAAAATGATTCATTATATTATTATGAGATTTTTGTGGTTCATTGTGATGATTTGGTACTTCTATACCTTCTCTAGAGGAAAAAAATGGCTCCAATCAAGTTGTCAGATGAGGGAGCAGGAAGTACACATAGAAGAAGCAAATAGTTAGGGACCATCTCACTAACCAGAAATTCTCAAAGGGAATAATCTCACAGAGTGAAATATACATGTGTAGTTTGTTGATGAAATCAGATGAAAATATGGCCAATGACAAGATAGAAACAGAACAAAGAATAATCAGAAATAACCTTAATTTCATCTTGCTTCTTCCCTCTATCTGTCACCACCAGGCCACCCAGAGATTGATCCAAGACCAATAGCACCCACTGGTGCGTTAGGGTGGCATCTACCCCAAGAATGTGAAGACTTCCTCCAGTGAAATGGGAGGATGAGAACAATTTGTTCCAGTGACCATGATAGTGACTTAAGCAGGTGTTGTGGAGTGCTTAAAATTTAGTCAGACATTGAAAACACCAAGGTCATCCATTTCATCCGAGGCCATTGCCAGTCATGTTGACTTTTATCTTGTCACTGGACTTAGATGACTCTGGAAGAGTTAGGCTGATGACTTTTTGGAACTATGCCTCACATATCCAATTCACATGCAAATCAAGACTTCAACCTGTGATGACACTGGTCTTCTTCAAAAATAAAGGATGAACATCTCATTTTGTCATAGAAACCTGTCTCCGTCCAGAAGACATTCTCTCTCGTACTGGATATACTTTCTTTCATGCCCTGTGACATACCAGGCCAAGAACAGGAATAAGTATGCCCCATACTCTTCAGGACTACTTCCACATTCTCCCCTTATCACCATCATTCCTGAACTAAGCCCTTCTTTGAGGTTCATGCTATCTAAGTGTATCATTCTATTCAGATCCTGGTGCCAGTCAACTACCAGACCCCAGGTCATTGTCCCTCATTTCTCAGAGAGTTAAGTACCCAGTTTCCAGTTTTCCTCTCCCACTTGATCCTTGTCTTTGTACTTGGAGGCTTCAACTGGAATGTTTAAATCCTCTCAAATATATCTTTATTCCCAGCTCTTCACCTTCCATTCCTTATATTCTTCCACTTCAACCACACAAAGGGATGGTTATCTTTGATCTAATCATCATCCATAAGTGTTCCAACTTCATCCATAACTCTGAAATTTCTCTTATTTTTCCATAATACCCCATCCTTCCAGCTCTCCTTTTATTTCCCCCTTCTACATTTATTCTCTGATCTTACAACATACTCTGGTCATTCCAACTCTTGCTTCTTCTTTTTTTTTGCTTTTTTGGAGGGCAATTGGGATTAAGTAACTTGCCCAAGGTCACACAGCTAGGTTTTTGTTCGTGTGTGCATTAAGTGTGAGGCCGGATCTGAACTCAGGTCCTTCTGACTCCAGGGCCAACGCTCTACTCACTGCACCACCTAGCCGCCCTTCGCTTCTTTTTTTAAAGAGGCTACCATCCCCCATTCTGGTTTCATAGTCCTCACTTTGAAATACTGTCCTTATAGTTAATCAGTTCAACTTTAAAGTTTGAATGCCCTTGCCCAATTTGTCCTATCATCATTGATCCTTTTCCAAACCTCATCTCTAAATTACTACCACTATCTACTTTCTCTACTTTAGTCAAGTACTGCTGAATACTTCTAGAGAATGGCATATGACTATCTGGTTGATTGGATTAATCACAAATCTGTAATTTAAATAATGCAAGTTGGCCAATCCTATTACTATTCCTTGAGCAACTTTACTACAGTTGTCCTAACATCTGTTCCAAACCTTTTCTTCAATCTGCAAGCCCCTCTATCTGTTTCCTCTCTGCAGAGGACCTCTGTCTCATATTTTACTGGATAATTGAGGCCATGCCTGTCAAATTCCCTCTCTTCCCCAATTTTACATCTCATATTTCATCAATATCATCTCTCTTCTCTTCTTTTGCTAGTCTCAGAAAAAGATAACTCTTCTTTCTCTCAAGATCAACCAACCCCTCAAATTATCCCCCTTCCTCTCTAGTTTCTTTCAACAGCTCATCTCTTTGAATACGATGTTTTCCCCTTAATTTTCAATATCACTATATCTCTGGATCTTGTCCTGTTGCATGCAAGTATACCTGGATCATTTCAATCTTTAAACAAAAATCTTTGCTTGACCATACCATTTTTTTTTTTTGCTTTTTTTGGAGGGCAGTTGCCCAAGGTCACATGGCTAGGTTTTATTTTTGTTTGTGTGCATTAAGTGTCTAAGGCCGGATCCGAACTCAGGTCCTTCTGACTCCAGGGCAGACGCTCTACTCACTGCGCCACCTAGCCACCCTGGCCATACCATTTTCTCAAGCTACTACTATTCAATGCCTCTCATCCTTTTCCCAATCAGAATGACAAAAACAAAAACAAAAACAAACAAACAAACAAACAAACCCCAAAACAACTAACTGTATTGTTTTTTCAGCCATTCAGTTATGTTCGATCCTATGTGACCTTATGGGTTCTTGTCCATAGGGTTTTCTTGGCAAACATACTAATGTGGTTTGTCATTTCCTTCTCCAGTGTGTCCCCATTATACAGATAAGGAACTGGGACAAATAGGGCTTAAGTGAGTTGCTCACCCTAAACCCACTCTTTTCCCAGACTTCTATATTTCAGTCACAGGCACCAGGCTTCTTCCTCATGTTTATTCCTTTCAATATATTTATATGGTCACAATTCTAGGTTTTCCCTTCACCACCTGCCACTAGACTACTGAGACAGCCTTCTAATTGCTCTCCCTGCCTCAAGTCTCTCCCCTCTCCAATCCATCTTCCACACAACTGCCAAAGTGACTTGTTCTGATCATGTCACTCCCCTACTCAAAAATTCTAGAAGCTCCTTACTGATTCCTGGATCAAATACAAATAACTCTGCTGGGTATTTAAAACTTTTCACAGCCTGACTTGAGCCTATCTTTCTAGACTTAGTGCATATCAATTCCCATTATGTCCCCTGTCAAATTGACTTCCTTGCTATTCTTCAAGCATGATATTCCAACTCCATTTTTTGCACCTTTTCTTAGACTGTTTCTTTTGTTTTGAATGCCCTCATTCTTCACCTGTTTCTTGGAACCCCTTGCTCTCTTCTTGACTTGTAGTCATTTTCTATAAGAGGCTGATCTTGATTTCTTGATTCTCTCAATCACTAGTATTCTTTTGCTGGCAAAATTAATTTGTATTATATATTCACCTATGTGAATACACACATGTATTGATAGTAATATAGTTTCATTTTTCTGATAATCAGTAATGGGTTTGTGCCTTCCCTTAATACCAAGCTAACTCATATTACCAGATTTTGACTGGATTGAGTTAGTTTCCCCATTTTTAGTTAGTTCTTTGTTAGCTTAGTACTAGATTACATGAGATACACATATGTTTCATTACTTCCTTTTATTGTGTTCTTAATTCTGCAGGTTTTGAGAATGACTGCTACTCTAAGAAAATATGTAAAGAGTAGCTTTTAAAGAGCATACCTCAGCAACTTTTAGAGATATTATAGCCAGTGGTTGTTGGTATGGTAAAATCAAGTGTTCAGGGATCATAAAAGTCCCTAATGAAATAAGATGTTAATGCCAAAGTGCAAAGGCAAGTGTGACCAAATATGCAATAAAATAAAGAACTAACAGACTGTTTCTGTAAAATAGACAATTCCTTAGAAAACAAGCAAAGACCTTTAGAGGGATCTAGAAACTTGGGATGGGGGGGGGGGGTTGTTAATGAGGTGAAAGCTTCTTAGAGTTGGAAGAATGTAAGAAAAGCTGTAAAAAAAAACCAGCTGCTACATTGCTCTGAAGGAAAAAAAATTATCATCAGCAAGACAATACAGAAATTGGAGGAATGAAGATTAGGGGAAAAAGTCATTTTTATGGATAAAACTCACTTTTTCATTCAAAGCTATATAAAGATTACAGCCACAAGTAGTCCAGGTGAGCCTGTAATATCTGGGTACTTTTATTAGATAGTAAAACATCCACTCTCATTTGTTACTGTTGTTTTATATCCAATGGGCCTGAACACTATTTTCCTCCCACTGATGGTATGCTGAATTCTGATAAATATACTGATAAACTAAGAGGCAGAATTATTCTGGAATTATGGAAATTCCCAAATGGAGATAGAATATTGTAACACACATCACAAATGGTTAAGGAATTTACCCAAGAGATACAGATAAACATGCTCCAGTGTGCTGGACACTTCTCTCATTTAAACCCCCTTGAAAACTTCTGGGCTATAATCAAAGCTAGATTTGGGAAAATAGTCTAGTCTCCTAATCAAAGATATGTTCAACAGTCAATGCAGTAAGTGGTTTCAAGATGAATTAAAGAATATGTGTCAAAAACTTGTATATTTCCTGTCAAAGCACGTAAAAAGAAGTAATTACAGCAAAAGAACATATTGCATATAAAAAAAGTTCTTTAAGATAAAAAGTTATAAGGTGCATAAGTTGATAAATTTAATTATTTTACTCTGTTCTCGTTAGTCTGCACACTATTGTAATGGGTATGACATGATTGGAATTGCAGAATAAGGGAGCAATGGGGAACTTTTTTTACAGGAAGAAATAAGAGAATTAAGATTTGAATAGTAAGACATTAGGGACCATTTTTGTTGTTGTTTTATCTGCTCCCTACATAGAAAGGAGAACAGAGTAATTCCAAGCAGATAAGGAAAGGGAAAAGATTCCCCCTCCCCACCCCAAATCTGTAAACAAAGAAAGCAGTACTATCCATGAGTACTTCCTCTATCCCTTTGTACACTCAGGCCCATATCTGGGGTATGGGTCTGGATAGAAAATAGGATCAGGAAAATGAGTCTTCCCAAGCCTTAATGAGATCCTATCTGCATTACAATCCAGGGAATTGATTCAGATTAATGCACTGCCTGGACCTTTATACAGAGGATGCTATGTGGGTTTCAACAGGCCATTTTGTATTCTGAATCTTGCCAAGCTGAGCCCTTGTCATCCTGGGCAGTGATGCAAAACCTTCATTTGCAGTGTCCAGGGATTGATTCCCCCTTGATCTAGCAGACTAATCATCACAATGAAGCCACCAAACCCAGAGATTTCAACTAAACTCTGTCACAGCTTCTCCTAAGAGCACATCTGGAGGTTTTCTGCTTCCTCAACAAATTGGAAATAAGAGCCGATCTGGAATGGTGTGCCTGCAGTGCCGTCAGGGGCCAGCTCCCTGACTCCAGCACAGCTAGGACTGCTTATTATTGCTGTGACTAGGGTATGCTGCTGACAGACTATGCGATATACTTCTTTCCATTCAACAGAAGGGGTTTGTATGCAGTCCTTCCCATCTGGGTGAGGGCAAGCATATTTTGCATGTTTCTCCTTGTGAGATTGAGCTCTCGGTAGGCACACAAATTATCTGAGGTCTACATGTGGCTGCAGACAGAGGAAGGGCTTTCTTGGAACTCAGGACATGCCAAGGATCATTCTTCCTGATACCCCCACAATAACACTGTTAGCAAAAAAAGAAGAAAAAGGCGGACCTCATAGACCCTTACAATACCTTTTTTCATCTGGAAAGAAGCCATTGAGAGCAAACAAGGGAAGGCTTGTCTTGAAGTTTCCCACTGGCTGCAGTAATGGGACATAATCATCATTGAAGTGTCTATTTTGTAAAGCATTATTTCAAATGTCATGTAAGAAAGAAGAAAATGTTTCATTTGGGTTCTTTAAGCTTTATTACAATCATGCATTCATATGTAAGGCCTGCATAATATTGCCTTCAGTCAACAAAGTAAAACTAATCCCAAACAAATCACAAATCATGAATGGAAACTCAGATGCTCAAAAGTCACAGGGAAGATTATAACCAATCCTCATTTCACAGATTAAAAAGTTACAAAGATGGAGAGATTTCTTTTGTCTATGTGTGTGTGTGTCTAATTCAGTAGTAGTATGTTTTTCCCTTCTTCAGTAGTAATTAATAGCAATAACAATTTTGGTGATTGGAAAATCACTTTAGCTTCCCACATTTGTATCATTCAAATAATCATAGGGCTCTTTCTAAGTGAATAGTTGTTTTGAGTTCATCTTTTGAGGGAAAAGGGTTTTCCATCTAAAGGATGAAAACTGGTCAAACCATTGAGGTGTGAACAAGCCTCTCCCTCTTTGATAATCAATCAATTAATCAATCAACCAGCACCTGCTAATTTCTCTCTCTGAATGGGCCATTATCAATGGTCAGAATAGAGGCACAAAAGACTTGATCTGGTAGCCTGACAAGGACTTTGTTTAGATGGTAATGATGCCTGAAATATGATGATGTACCCATAGATAGTGGTTTTCCTAAGTGCTTCAACAATGCCATGTGATACTAGTTTTTGACCACAGAGTGACGTCAGATATGCCCCTGGGCTACATTGTGGTGGCAATGCTCCTGAGCCAGATTAAAATATAACTGGTCTATATTTAATAAAATAAAAATACAACAAAGCATAGATATTGAGACAGCTAGATGGCCTGGATAGAGCTTGGAGTCAGGAAGACCTGAGTTCAAATCCAGTTCTAACCACTTCCTAGCTATATGACCCCAGGCAAATCATTTAGCCTCTTCTTGCCTCAGTTTCCTCATCTGTAAAGTGGGGATAATAATAACATTCAACCCTCTGGGTTGTTATGGCAATCAAATTAGATAATGTTTGTAAGGTGCTTAGCACCTGTGCATAGCACATAGTAGATGTTATAGAAATGCCATTGTTATTATAATTATCATTACCATTATTATTTTGTGTTTTCCTAAATCAATATCTAGTTCACAGGCATCCTTATGTATGATTTAGTGGCCCCCTTTCAATTTGAATTTAACACTCCTGGCGTAGAACACTAACCTCGGAGTCAGCCCTATGACCAGACAAAAGAAAGTAGCCCATTCCCTTGGACACACTAAGCTATCTGGGAGCAGGGAAATTCTTACCTAAGCAGAGTCAAGATACTTATTCTGATGTTCTTTCTTCAGTTGTATATTTGGAAACAATTCCATTTCAGAGGTTAAGGCAATTGTTGATCTGGGAGGAGCTAAGTCAGCTTAGCAAAATAGTTCCTCCAGGGAGATGACAACATGTTAGATGGATAAGACTTGCATAAGAAATTTCAATGCATAAGAAATAATCAATGTTGTTAAGTATCAGTATGGTTTAGGAAAATTTTTCTCTTTTTCCCCCTTCACCTAAAGCCCATTTTAAGAACTGTGATATTTAAAAAAAAATTTTTTTTAAGTAATAGACATTTAAACAAGTCTTAAAGAGGAAAAATAGCTAAAAAAAAATACTGGAAAGTGCCCTTCTGACCATATGCACAATAAATGATCTTTTTGTTTAGTTTTTGAGGAGGAGCAGACACCTTAAACACTTTCTCTAATAAGTTTCAAAATCAGCACCAGTAGGATAAATGAAAACTGATTGGAAATAATTACATGTTCCTTTGACTTTTGACCAGAAGAACTGAACTTTTCCCTCCTTTCTTCCCCCACCATTGTCAAATCACCATCTGTCTGTAGTGTAGCTTAAACTTCTGGACTATATGTTCTTTTCTTAGCATATACTCTATAAAATGAAGTTAAGACCCCTTAGAAAGGGAGATTAAAGAAAAAACACCAAGAAAACAATGCTGTCAAAGTGGATAAATTTTGCCAAAAAGAGCATTAGTTTGGAGATGATCTAACAATGTGCTGGGACTTTAAATACCACTTACACATGTGATGTCTAACAGTTGCCTTTGAAATGTGAACATTTATAGATATTTTAAAAGCCTGCTTTTAAGTGCAGTGCTTAATGAGAAAGATCTGCTTGTCTGATTGCAAAGACTTTAACATAAAGGAGGGAGGGAAGAAAACAGACATTTATTAAGTACCCACTATATACCAGACACTCTGCTAAGTGCTTTACAAATATCATCTTATTTGATCCTCACATCTGTGAGGTAGCTGCCATTATTATCTTCATGTTGCAGTTAAGGAAACTAAAGTAAGCAGAAGTTAGGTGACCAGCCCAAGCTATACAAACTGTAAGTGTCTGAGGCCAGATTTGAACTCAGGTCTTCTTGACTCCGAGGCCCACAATTTCCTGATTTTTTTCCTTCACTCTGGTAGTGAAATTAATCTGTTATCAATTAGCTATTATAGGTAAAGTTTGTTACCTTTTCTGCTCCTTGATCAGTGGCTAGAATTTTGAGAATTCTTACCTTCACTTAGGCTTGGCATTATGGGTATGAGGCCTCTAGGATGGTATTTGAAGGTCATCCAGAATAACTTCCTGTTCTCCTCTCTAATGGTAATGTAATTTGAATTTGAAGATCCTTTGTGTTGGCAAAGGTAGCAGGTACTTAGCACTTAGTAACTGATCAAGCCTCTGTTGGGGAAACAGAAGGTATGAACTCCTGTCTCCTGTTGCTGACATAACAGGAAGGGGTTGGCTGAAACAGAAAGTAGCTAATGTTGCGTATATAAGAAAAGCCCCAGAGAGGCACAGTCAGAATTTCTTGGGACCAGCATCTGGTGGCAGAGCAGCTACAGAAGAGAGAATGGAGAACTGAGCCAGAATTTCCTGAGAACTTGTGGTGGTGAAGCTTCTTCTGAACTGGAGCCCAGAGCCAGGAGGAACTAGGAGCCCAGGTGACTGAGATAGCATGACTGGGATGTTGAGACTTTGTGTCTTGGTTGAGCCTTGAATTCCCTGGAGCAGAAATTATGAAGCATCTGACATGGACCAGACCCTGTGAACTTCAGTGTGGAGCAGGTCCTACCCAGAAAGCTGGACAAGGAACTGGGAGCTGTCTGCCATTGAACCCAGGTGATAGTCTGGTGAATCCAGGTAGAATCTAGGACCATGGAAGGGGATCCAGGGAATCTGAGAACCGGCCCCAAGTCAAGATACAAAGACTCTACCTGGGTGCTGAGTAATAATGAAATTGTAGTTTACTAGTGACCTGGGGTGGAGGGTTTTGTGTATGATACTTAGTATTTGATTGCTGAATAAGTAACTGATTGAGTTAATCAAGTTTGCCCCATGGGTGGAAAACTTTAACTACTGTACTTTGAGATGATTGTTCTTTGTTCTAAATATTGTGACCACTTTGGTGAAAACTATGTGGCCATTTTAATGATAAGCTGTTGTGAATATTATATTGTGATTTTCTGTGATAAGTTATAATATTGTGAATGCTGTATCTTGATTTTCTGTGGATGTTTTGCTTTGATTTGTTATGGAATAAATAGAGTGTTTACTATACTGTGTAATCAGAATCCTAAAAGCTGTTCACAGTAGCAGTCCTCTGGAAAGCCTCTGTGCATGGAATTACAACCTCTAGTTCACCTGTCACCAGTACCTGACAAACCAGCATTTAACACCCAAGAAAGAATAACACCATATGCTATTGTCAAACTATAACCTACTGAGTTAGTTGTTTTGTTGTTTGTTTGTTTTTTAGCAGGGAAAGCAAGGTAATTGGGGTTAAGTAACTTGCCCAAGGTCCACAGCTCCACAGCTATTAAGTGTGTCAAGTGTCTGAGTCCAGATTTGAATTCAGGTCCTCCTGACTCCAGGGCTCTATTTACAATGCCACCTAAGTGCCCTAACCTACTGAGTTTTGTTAATAATACACAACTCAGTAGGGAAAAGAGTATCTTTCCAGAGCTCAGTGTCATCCTTACATCTTAAAACCAGCAGGAAAGTCCTAAAGGCCAGGAAATGCCTCTTTATTTTAACTATAGAGTTCTGGCTCAGCAGGCAATTAAAAGTGTCCTCATAGTAGATAGGAAGCAGTAAGAGGATATGTGTACCTACCCTGAAGTGGAGAGTAGAAGCAGCACTTTATCAGGCATCTCTGAGGAGTAGATATACAAGGCAGGTTTTTGAGGGAGGAAGGTGAGAGAGAGACAGAGATCAGCAGCACAGCTTTGTGACTCATGTTGAATTTATGATATGCAAACTGGAAAAGTAAAGCCAAGCTGTATAGAATAAAAATTTAATCAATTCTGTTTTTCTGTTCATTGTAAGGAAATGTTTGTGCTTTTTAAAAATTTTTATTTGATTTTTATATTTATTTTATATTTTATTTTTAGAATAACAAAAAATAATTTTAAGTGAATTTTTGTGGAAAGAATTAGTTTGAGGTGATATCTCACCTTCTGTGAATCATGTTTCCTTTTTTCAGAGAAAAGGATAACACTTTGTCTGACCCATCCAGGGAATGTTATAGGATTATTGACACATAATATTCAGACTGTTATCAGTCAACAAGTCAACTCAGTCAAAAAGCATTTATTCTGCATTTACTATGGTTCAGCCACTGTGCTCAATGTTGAGAACTCAAATAAAGCAAAAAGATAGCCCTTGCTCTCAAGGAACTTAGATCTTAATGGAGGAAGACAGTAGGAAGTTGAAAAGGTGTGGGAGAGGTTGGAGGCACCATGGAGAAGTTCTGAATGCAGCCTGGAGAGAAATGAAGAGGTTGTTAGTGCACAATTCTTAGTGCACAATGGAGGTTCTGGGAGGAGCCATCCAATCTGAGGGAGGGGCTTCAGAAAGAAGGGTATTTACAAGTTGTGAATTCCAGGGCTGACATGATTTTCCAGGATGAAGAGGTTTCTGGGGAATGATGACTAAATCCAGAATATGGTCTGAGCAAGTATAGGTCAGTGGTATCATCACAATCTCCCTTGCATGCCACAGAATTGACTGAAATTGCTGAAATTTAAACTCAGCCACCAGTTATTATTGTTAATATTATTAGATGTTAGATTATTAGATGTTCTAGAACCAGCAAAAATGTTTCTGCAGACTCCTGTACTTCAGCCATTTATGTTGACAAAGCACAGGGATCGAGTGCAATTGTCAGAGAATCCGAACCCCTGAGGTGCTGTATCTGAAGAGAAAGAGGGCACCTGTCATAGTTGCACATTTGGCTTCTCTACAATGTCCATGTGCAGCCAATAATCACTCTACTCTCCATTTCATTTGGTGTAGAGTGTAGAGAGAAGTCTTTCAAACTGCTCTTCTCGTTATAGAAACATACAACTCTGTTAAAAATACTTCTGAGGAGAAGAGAAGACTCCCTGGAGGAAAAAAACAAAACAACAACAAAAAAACAACCCAGCATCCTCTACTGTGTCCTGAATAGCATTTTCCTTACAGTACTCAAGGAAGTCACATAATAAATAATCAGAGTTGAATGTTCAAACCACCAAAGTTCTCAGCGCCAGATAGACTCTACCTAGTTTGACAAGTGGCAATTACATTCTGAGCCTAAATGGAGTTCCCAGGGTTCCATGATTGTATTGAATTCAGATACTGTAACCAAGTGAGAACAATTGTAACCCTTAAGTGTGGTTTTCATGATCCAATCAAATAAATCTCACCCATGAAGGAAATTGTTATCTTTGGTATAATAAATCAACTCAGATTAAATATTCATTGTAAAGTTATCTGCTTCTGGTTATGTCTATTTAGTCTGAGGGGGCATTTCTCCTCTATCCATCTCCTTCTCTCACTGACTCGCTCATCCTCCCTCTCTTCCTCCCTCCCCTCTCTTTGTCTCTTTAGCTCTTCTTCTTTCCTCCCTCCCTCCCTCTCTCCCTTTCTCTCCCTTGCTTTCTACCTTCCTTGCTCTCTTTCTTTCTTTGTCTCTTTCCTTCTGTGCATCAAAATAAAGTATCATAAAACTATAAATTCAATAAACATTAAGTATATATATTGATAATGTATATAAATGTTTAACAAGGGTCAAATCATATAATTATATAACAGGCTAAAACCCTTTGTAAACCCTAAAATGCAATATGAATGTCACCCATTACTCACGTACAACACAAGCACTGTTTTCTTAACAATATGCTTGATTACTCCTTCCCCTAATGAGCTCTAACTTCCTAAAAACCACAGAGTCAAGGAATTATAGAATTTTAGGGTTAGAAGAACCCTTAGAATCTATCTCATCCAACTCATACAAAAGGATACTCACTCTAATGAACCTGAAAAGGGACCCTGCAGCTTCTGCTTAGAATCCTTCATGGAGGGAGTACCCACTGTCTCCTAAGGCAGATATTTTTGTATTGCACTAAATTTGAGGAGGTTTTTCCTTAACATCAAATCTAAATTTACCTCTTTGCACCTTCTGCTCATTACTTCTACTTCTGTTCTCTGCAGCCAAAACAAACAAGTAAAATCCCTCTTCTAAATTATAACTCTTTAAATACTTCAACACAACTGTCACATCCCGCATTGAGTTGTCTCTTTTCCAGGATAAACACCCCTATTCCTTAAACTCATTCTCATATGGTATGGACTCTAGGCCTTTCACCATTTGGATTGCCCTTCTCTGCACACTTTCCAATTTATCACTCTTCTTCCTAAACTGTTGCATCCAGAACTAAAGACACTACCCCTGATTTAGTTGGACCAAGGCAGAACGCAGTTGGAATTATCACCTTCTTATTCCTAGCAACTCTGCTACTCAATTAAAGCAATGTAGGAATGTTAGCATTTTTGGCTGACCTCAGACTGGTGACACATTGAGCTTGCAGCTCCCCTCTAAGGTTCCCAGGTCTTTTAAAGACAATTGACGGTTAATCATACCTCCTTCCACCTATATGATACCTGTGAAGACAAACTTATTTTGAATTCCAGCTTTAGACTTTACATTTAATCCTATTCGATTTTATTTTAGTAGATTCAACCCAATGTCTTTGGCTAAGACTTTGGGGATCCTAACTGTCACCCATTTTGTGGGCCATTCCCTCTCCCCAGACAGTGTCATTTACAAATGGAATAATCATGCTGTCTGTACTGTGATGAAATCAATGATTAAAACAGCTCATGGTGAAACTTTTAGCTCCGGGGCCTTTCACCAGAGACCTTCTTCATACTTTTATGGAACACTGATAACTACTCTTTGAATGTGACCATTCAACTAGTTCTGAATTCATCTTATTGTGTCATCTGGCCCACATCTGTCCACCTTTTCCCACAAGAAAAGAATGAGATCTTTAGCAAATATTTTGCTAAAACCTAGGTAAACCATACTTAGACCATTCCCCTAATCTACCTACTTAGTAATACTGTCTTCTTAGCAGGTAGCTTCATAAATTCCTAACGATAAACCCTTCATTACTCTGCAGCAAAACTTTTGGTTATGAGTATTCCAAATTTAACCAGACTTTATTATGTACATTTATAGTAAATAGTCAAAACTTTTTGAGCTGGGTAAAAACTGTCCAAATGGGGTGGAACTAAGATGATAGCATAGAAGCAGGAAAACTCCCTGCTCTCCCCCCATAACCACCTCAAATACCTATAAAAATGACTCTAAACAAACTTTATAGCTACAGAACCCACAAAGTGATAGAGAGAAACCTCCCGGTGAAGGCAGCCTGGTAGGCAGACAGGAAGGGTCCATCACAGCATGCTGGGAGCAGAGACTAGCCCTGCATGAGCCCAAGGTTTTAGCCTCAGGGCAGCCCCAACCCTAGAGCGGACTTCAGGAGAGTGGATCACCAGCAGCTGTGGCAGTTTCCAGATTTATCAACCCATAAATGCCAAAGACAAAGTGAGAGGTGAGTGGACTTTGGGAAAAGGGGGTCCAGGAATGCGGTCTGGCCTCTGCCCCACAGAGGGAAAAGCGGCTGAGGTGCGGTGGCCACAACTGCATGCCTGCTTCAGAGCTCCTGGCCTGTAATCATAGGGGGATCAAGCAACCAGTCTGAGGGGTAATTGCTCTTGCTTTCACCTGCTTGGATCTGGATCACTCTCTAGGGTGGAGGTCCTGGGATGTGTGACCAGGTGCCAGAGTGAGTGGAGAATTCAAAGAGGGCACCCAACTAATAGCTCCCACAGCTATTTGTCCCAGCAATTGGGACAAAGCTCTCCTCTCTGGAAGCAGGATTCTACTGTGGCAAAAAGCTCAAAAGTCAAATAATTGAGTGGCAACATAAGCAAGCAAAGGAAGCAAAGCAAGCACAGCAGTCAAACCTTATATTCCTTTTTTGGGGACAAAAAGGATCAAAGCATGGAGCAGGAGGAAGACAACAAAGTCATAACTTCTGTACCAAAAGTTTCCAAGAAAAATATGAACTGCTTACAGGCCATAGAGGAGCTTAAGAAGGATATTGAAAATCAAATAAGAGAAATGGAGGAAAAATTGTGAAGAGAAATGAGAAAGATGCAAGAAAATCATGAGAAGAGAGTCAACAACCTGACTGAAGAAAATAACACCTTAAAAAATAGACTAACTCAAATGGCAAAAGAGGCCTAAAAAGGCAATGAGGAGAAGAATGCCTTAAAAAGCTGAATTTGCCATATGGAAAAAGAACCTCAAAAGCTCACTGAAGAGAATAATTCCTTCAGAATTAGATTGGAGCAAATGGAAGCTAGTGACTTTATGAGAAATCAAAATACTATTAAACAGATCCAAACAAATGAAAAAATAGAAGGCAATGTGAAATATCTCATGGGAAAAACCACTGACCTGGAAAATAGATCCAGGAGAGATAATTTAAAAATTATTGGACTATCTGAAAGCCATGATCAACAAAAGAACCTAGAAATCGCCCTCCAAGAAATTCTCAAGGAAAACTGCCCTGATGTTTTAGAACCAGAGGGCAAAATAGAGGTTGAAAGAATCCACTGATCACCTCCTTAAAAAGATCCCTAAAAGAAAACTCCTAGGAATATTATAGCCAGGTTCTGGAGTTCCCAGATCAAGGAGAAAATATTACAAGCAGCCAGGAAAAAACAATTTGAATATTGTGGAAACACAATCAGGATAACACAGGATCTGGCAGTTTCTACATTGAAGAATTGAAAGGCTTAGAATATGATATTCTGGAGGTCAAAGGATCTAAGATTAAAACCAAGAATCACCTACCCAGCAAAACTGAGTATCATGTTTCAGGGGAAAATATGATCATTCAGTGAAATAAAGGACTTTCAAGCATTCTTGATGAAAAAATCAGAGATGACTAGAAAATTTGACATTCAAATACAAGAAGCAAGAGAAGATGAGAAGGTAAACAGGGAAAAGAAATTTATCAAAATTGAACTATTTACATTCCTACATGGAAAAACAATAATTGTAACTTATGAAACTTTTCTCAGCATGAGAATAGTTGAAGGGAATACAAATGTGTGTGTGTGTGTGTGTGTGTATATGTATATATATATATACATACACATATATATGCACATATATGCACACACACATATACACATAGATATGGATATGTATGCATACATATATATGTCTATATAGGAGGGTATATGGGCATATGAATACATATGTGAGTGTGTGTATATATTGTACAGGTATACATAGACAGAGGGCACAGAATCAATTGAATAGGAAGGGATGATACTTAAAAGGTTGAAATTGAGAGGTGAGAGAGGAATATAATGAGAATTGGGAGAAACAGAATGGGGTAAATTATCTCATATAGAAGAGGCAAAGGAAAACTGTTACAATGGAGGGGAAGAACAGGAAGGCAAAAAGGGAATGGGTCAACCTCACTCTCATTGAATTTGGCTTAGGGAGGGAATGACTTACACACCATATAGTGTATCTCGTCCTATGGGAGAATAGGGGGGAAAGGGTTGAGAGGGGGGATGATGGAGGGGAGGGCAGGTTGGGGGGAGAAGGAAGTTAGAAGCATGCACTTTTGAAAAGGGACAGGGTCAAAGCAGAGAATAGAATAAGTGTGGGGTGGGATAGGATAGAGGGAAATATAGCCAGTCTTTCACAATATATCCATTATAGAAATGTTTTGTGTATCTACAGATGTACAACCTATACTGAATTGCCTATCTTCCCAGTAAGGGTGGGTGACGAGGGAAGAAGGGAAATAATCTGGAATTCAAAATTATATATATATATATATATATATATATATATATATATATATATTGGAGGGCAATTGGGGTTAAGTGACTTGCCCAAAGTCACACAGCTAGTAATTGTGTCAAGTGTCTGAGGCTGGATTTGAACTCAGGTCCTCATGACTCCAGGGCCAGTGCTCTATTCACTGCACCACCTAGCCACCCTGAACTCAAAATTTTAAAATCAAATGTTTAAAAATATTATTATTATTTCTTTTTATATACAATTGGGAAATAAGATATACAGGCACTGGGGTATAGAGATCCATCTTGCCCTACTGGAAAGTCAGAGGGGGAATGGGGGAGGATATAGGAAAGAGCAGATTGGGGGAGAGGGTATACAGTGGGATCACTGTTTAGGGGTGGTGGGTTGGGGAAAGACGGGGAGAAAATTTGTAACTCAAAATCTTGTAGAAATGAATGATGCAAACTAAAAATAAACATAAAAATTAATTTAAAAAAACCTCTCCAAACTAGTTCTCTGCTTCTTTATGTGCCCCCTAAGAACCTCTGAGTGGCCTTTTCATTAGCTTATAATTGGTTTTGACTGTTGTGATGATCCACTGCATAGTTGGAGGGGCCAATGATGCATGGAAATATATGGAATTCTATCTATAAGAATAATACTAAAAGATGGAATAAACCCATTCATTAGGACTTTCTGTATGCTGAAAATGCAAGCTGAGCTATTTTGGGAAGCTCCTGTCCTAAGGATACTTTGTATTGTGTGTGGTTGATGGTAATCTTTTTGTTTGCATATTAATAGTTAATAGTTTTCTTTGAAGCATAAGTGATATTTGACTCCCCACTCATTCTCTCTCTCTCTCTCTCTCTCTCTCTCTCTCTCTCTCTCTCTGTCTCTCTCTCTCTCTCTCTCATAAAGTAATATTTTAGATATAGCTTGTACCACATCAAGTTTTTTTAAGACTATACTTTATTTCTTAATTAAGCAAAATATATTTTCTGTCACTTCCCCCCCCCCCATTGGAAAAGAAAAACAAAAGAAAATTCTTGCAACAAATATACATATTCAAACAAAACAAATTCCCTCAGTGACTGTGTCCAATGTGTTATTCTGCACCCAGAGTCCATTACATCTTTGCCCAGAGGTGGATGCCATACTTCATCTTTGGTCCTCTGGAATCAGAGATGGTCATTGTGTTGATTGGAGCTCTCATAGCTTTCAAGTTCTTCTTCTTCTTCTTTTTTTTTTACCATTTTTCAAAAATGAATTGTTCTGGTTCTACTCACTTCACTCTGTATCAGTTCATATATGTCTTTTCATGTTTCTTAGAAATGATCTTTTCCCTTCACTTTATATTCTTATACTATAATTTGTTTAGCTGTTCCTCCATTGATGGGCTTGTCTAGGTTTAGCAACCGCTAAAAATGAACTGCTATAAATTATTTTGTACATAAAATCTTTTCCAAATTATTTCTCAGAATGGTTAGACCTATTCATAATGCTACCAACAATGGATCAATGTGCCCATTTCCTCACAGTCCCTTCAACACTGCAATTTCCCTTTTTTTGGTCATTTTTGTCACTCTCAAGCTCAGAATTTCATTAATTCATATTTCTCTAGTTATTTGTGATCTGGACCATTTTCTTTTCATGTGTCCATAGAAAACCTGAATTTCTTCCTTTGAGAATTGCCTGTTTATGTTCTTTCATCATTTAACAATTGGAGAATGGCTATTATTCTTATGAATAAGAATGCTTGGATTAGTTTCTCATTTATCTTGGAAATGATGCTTTTATCATAGAAATGTGCTACAAAGAACACCCCTTCCCTCTCAGTTTACTGTTTAATCTTAGGTCTATTGGATTTTTTTCTTTGCAAAACATTTTTAATTTTATGTAATCAAAACTGTTCATTACATCGTCTGTGATCCTTTCTATATCAGTTTGGTCATAAACTTTCTCTCATCCAAAGATCTGATGGGTTATTTCCCATGTTTCTCTAACTTGTTTAAAATGTGACCTTTTATATCTAGGTCATTGTGTAGTTAATGATACTTGCAGCTGCTGTTAGAGGTGTAACACCAATAACACCAGCACACAGAAGGGCTGCTAGCACAGGTTCTTTGATCTGCTTTTCTAAAGGAAAGACAACTTCAAAGGGGTTAACAATCTTACTTTAATTAAACAATGCATACAGATAAGTAGAAATAAGTGAGTATCCAAGAAAGAATCCAATAGATAGGGCTCCAACTGTTTAAACAAAGTGATAGATACATAATCACCAGACCAAGGAGCACCAAAATTTAGATTCACAGAGGGGTGGTGGTGGTGATGGTTGTGGTAGCACCTTAACAATGGCTACCCAGAGTCTCATCTAGCCAAATTACAAAGAAACATTGTTCCCATGAGTGAGCCCCAAAGTAAAATACCAACCTCTCAGTATATATAGTTTTCAACTAATAGGCTTAGAGCCAGAAGGCATTACAACCCACATGACTCAATATCTAATTGGCTTAGTACTAAAAGGTATGAAAGCCTTCCTGTAAGCAAGCCTCCCTGTAAGCAAACTTCCCCTTAAGCAAGCTCCCACCCCTAAGGTAATATAAATCTCCCTATATATATATATATGCATATATATGTATATATATATATACATATATATGTATATATATACATATATATATAAACATCCTGAGTCACATAGAGCCTCTCTCTCTCTCTCTCTCTCTCTTATATATATATATATATATACATATGTAATAAGTGAGTATCCAAGCTCTCTCTCTCTCTCTCTCTCTCTCTCTATATATATATATATATAGGCTCTATGTGACATATATATATATATATATATATGCACACACACACACACACACACACACACACACATATATATATATATATATATATATACACATCTGAGTCACACAGAGCCTCTCTCTCTCTATATATATACATATATATAATAAGCGAGTATCCAAGCCTCTCTCTCTATATATACATATATATATATATATGTAGAGAGAGAGAGAGAGAGAGAGAGAGAGAGAGAGAGAGAGGCTCTATATGACTCAGGATGTGTTACATCTGTGAACTAGTCTGGAACTTAAAGCAGCAAGATTTCAGTGATTGAAATACCTGTGTACCTTTAGACCGAGAACATGGCCCTTGTTCCAAGGAAAAAAGGGAACACGTGATAACATAGGTCTATTTATGGATCGGGAAGATCTTATATTCCATTAACCTACTATCACATGTCTATTTGAAGCTTATCATGGTATAAGATGTGAGATGTTGGCCTAAATTAGGCTTTAACAGTCTTCTTTTTAGTTGTTGGGTTTTTTTGCTTTTTTTTGGAGTATTACTTTCTTTCAATTAGTACACTTGAATTACATGTGAGTATGTTGCATTTTCAGAGTCAGGGAGCACATGGAAAACAGAGTGTTTTCTTACAGGATGGAATTAAATATGAGCTAAGGTAGTTACAAATTATGATTTGATAGAAGCCCAGAGAGATAGTGAAAGGGAAAGAATGGAAAAGATTTAGGGACCAAATTGTTCCCATCCACACATCTGCAGAAGTACTGAAAAAAGACTTAGTATTGAGGACTTCTGTTTCCTTCCCACATGTGTAAATATTGGGCCTGGTGTAAATATTGAGTGCCTGTTGGTACTCAAGTACCAACAACTTGAGGTAGTTGAACCTCAAGTTCAACACACTGTCTGGTGGCATGCCCAGATATAGGGAGAAGGAAGAAAGTGTTTACATAGCACCTACTACATAGCACCTACTACACTAAAAGATGGTTTTTACAAATATTATCTCATCTGACCTCACAACAACTACTATGATCTCCCCTCTCATAGCTGAGGGAACTGAGGTAAACAGAGATTAAATGATTTGCCCAAGGTCATACAGCTAATAAATGTCTGAGGCTAGCGTTGAACTCAAGTCTTCTTGACTTCAGGCTTGGTGTTCTAGGCCTTTGATGTTCCTTCCAACTCAGAGATTCTATGATTCAAAAGACTATGATTCTATGTTAAAAGACCGAGGTCTATGCTGGCAGATAAAATTTTAAAGTATACACTAAACATACTAGTTTCAAAAACTTGAAACTAATTTTAAAAAATCAAAACTTTAGGTAACCTAATAAATAGGTTTTTATTATTTTAAAAATATTTTTATCTTAAAAATATTTTATTTTAAATTAAAATATTAAGATATTTTATTTTTAAAATAGTTTTACTTTTTAAATATTTCCTATATTTTCTAGCATGGGGAGTAAAAATGGGACTTGATAACAATCACTGAACAAAATCTATTAGAACAACACAGAAGGCAGCCCTGTTGTTACTGTGCAATAAAGCCCTGAAATAAAACTCCTCAGTATTGCCTCTCCTAAGCTCTAATCTTTATCCCCTCTGTAGAGTCATGTACCACCCCCCTTGCTGACTACAATGCAAGAACTTTGCAACATCAGTTTTATCCTGTTCCTCTGGCATTGGTGACATCATGGACTTTTGATTTAACATTTATTAGTTAGCAGGACAGTGACTCTGAAATGGTCAATTTGGAATGAACCTGCAAAGGTGGTAAGATTTAAAACCAGTAGCAGCTTCCAGGGAAAGGACGAGAATTTTCCAGTTATTAACCCGCACCAACACCTCTCTGGTGTCATCTTGAATTGGGATTAAAAAAGAAAATGAAGACTTGTCTGGATTCAAAATGTCTCCATGGATAATGAGCTGTGTTTGGACAGAGATTTAGCTAAACTGTTATAGTCTATTACACTAAAGATGAACTGAATGGCCTAGTTTCATAGCTACAGAATTTTAGCATTGGAAGGAATCAACTAGTAGTGGCCATTTATTACAACTGATCCCTTAAAAAGAAACCTTTATGTAATAGGAATAAAGAGTTGGAAGTGATATTTTGGACCAACTTCCTTGTTCTACAGATGAGGAGACTGAAGTGTAGGTAGATCTTGGGTCTCCTGATTCTGACTCCAGAAATCTTTTTCTCTATAGAAAAATACTTTTCCCCCCTAATTTCTACCAAACTACTTTATCTGCATCACTTTAACCCAACATTCAGATTATAGAATATAAATGCATTTACTTAAATGCCATCACTGTTGCTTACCAAGCTCCAAGTCTTTTTTTTCTTTATTTTTCCATTTGCCAGAAAACCAGTCATAAGATATGATTTCTGTCAAGGATTCCCGTATGAGGTATTTCTGAGAGCCAATTGACAACAGGCCAGAACCCTGTGGTCTCCATCCAGCATTAGAATATATTTACATACATGTTTTTACTGAAATAAGTGTCTGAGGCACAGCTCAGCTAAGGATTGACTTTTCCCTTTGGCCTCATTTGGAACAAGGAGAAAACATCTTACTGCTTAAATTCGTCAGCAGGAGAAACTTACTAGACATCAGCATGGTCCTTCAATGAAGTTACTCAGGACAGGGGACCTGAGCCCCATTCTGAGAATATATTGTCTGTCTTGGATCTCTAGTGTCCACTCAACTCCAAGTAGATGAGAATAAGCTATACCTTAATGGGAGCAAAGAAAGTTTAATTGTCTGAGAATTTCTAATTAAAGTGCTTTTGCATCTGTTTCCCATTGTATTGTGAAATGATCTTCCTTCTAAAAATGTATTACATGTGTTGCAAATAAAATGTAAATGTCCCAATCCATGCTAAGCCTATATCTTCTATAAAATTGAGTTTATCCATAAAAGTTGGTCTAACATTTTTTTTTTTGTTTCACCATATAGTCAATCAACTAGCTTGAAGTGATTTAAGGATTTATTTGAGATCAACCTGGAAAGATTTGTATGAATTGAAAAGTGAAGTAAGCAAAACCAGGGGAACAATTTATATAATAACAACAGTATTATGAAGATCTTTGAAACACTTAATAACTGATCAATGCAATGCCCAACTACAAATACAAAGGATTCATTCTGAAACATGCTATTCACCTCCAGATAAAGAACTGATGAACTCAGAGTGTAAATTGAAGCATATTTTCTTTCCTTCCTTTTCCCTTCCTTCTTCCTTCCTTCCTTCCTTCCTTCCTTCCTTCCTTCCTTCCTTCCTTCCTTCCTTCCTTCCTTCTTTCCTTCCTTTCTTCCTCTTTCTTCTTTCTTTCAGGTATTTGTTTTGCTTAATTATATATATTTATAATATCCTTCCTTCTTTCCTCCTTTCTTCCTTCTTTCTTTCTTTCTTTCTTTCTTTCTTTCTTTCTTTCTTTCTTTCTTTCTTTCTTTCTTTCCTTCTTCCTTCCTTCCTTCCTTCCTTCCTTCCTTCCTTCCTTCCTTCCTTCCTTCCTTCCTTCCTTCCTTCCTTCTTTTTTTTTTTTTTTTCCTTCCTTCCTTCCTTCCTTCCTTCCTTCCTTCCTTCCTTCCTTTCTTTCTTTCTTTCTTTCTCTCTCTCTCTCTCTTTCAGACATGGCTAATATGGGGATTTGTTTTGCTTAATTATATATGTCTGTGTATGTGTATACATAGATAGATAGATAGATTAGATAGATAGATAATAGATAGATAGATTTGTAATAAGTTTGGTTTTTCTTGCCTTCTTAATGGGTGGGACAGGAAGGGGGAGGAGGGATAGAATTCAGAACTGAAAATAAAATGGAATTAAAATTAAAAAGTAAAGTCCACTTGATCCAACTAAAGCCTATAATAATAATAATAGATGACATTTATAATTTGCAAAGTACTTTTCATACACTATTTCATTTGATTTTTCAAAGGACCCACAAAGTAGGTGCTCCATTTTATAGTTCAGGAAACTCTGACTCACAGAGATTGAGTGTCCACAGTACATAGCTGGTAGGTGTTTGGCTCAGGATTTGAATCCAGGTGTTCCTGACTCCAAAGCTATCACTCCCTGTATGGTCCAACCTAGTAGCCTCTAGGGAAGTGAAGGATTATGACACATCTGAGTAGTGAGCGATAAAGATGAGAGCCAAAGCCTTCTGAAGACCCACTCTATGCCATTCTCTAATACTCCGAAAGGGAGGTGAATGTTCCATTCCAAATACTCTTAGCTCAAAAACTCTTTTCTAATATTCTTTAAAAATAATTTATTTCTATTTAACGGGTTCCACTACATTCCTACATATTCCCTTGAATTAATAAGATGCAGCTTGAAAGTTATCCATCTTGGAAAAACTTGTCTCAGCCATATTTCAAAGCTCAAACAACTGGGATTGAGAGGAGTGAAATCAGAAGTAGCTGGTGAGGTAGACATTGTAACATTTTCGTTGGATAATAATTAGGGAAATTTAGCTCCTCTGCTCAAAAAGATTTCTCTTACATGAACTATTTATGTAATTTAGAGGGAAAGCACACTTTACCAAAATATTTAGAATTTCATTATAAGCCCATGAGAACAAAGTTAAATTCTCCAAGGAATTTGAGAGTTCTCTGGATATTTCTATGAGGTAGACAAGGCCTAGGAGGCATTGATAACAGGAATTGAATTACAGATGGTTCTTTTGTCCTGGAAGATTTCCTTTTCATGTTCTATCGATTATAATTGCTCTGGACTCAAAGAGCTGAGACTTTGGGCCCTCACCTTCCCTTTGGGACCCATCTGCTATGGCCTCAGGTAAGCAGAAAAGACCAGGGTGAGTACAGGGAGATCCCCGCCACCTAAAAGAAGGGTGAGATTTTCTTTCTTACGTTCTCTGGTTCATTATATCTGCCACTTGGGTGCCCCATGGAGGAATTATATAGAGTGTAGATAAGATTCTGCCCCCCCAAAGGTGGGGGATAAAGGCACTAGATATATAATATAAATCTGATGTGAGACAGATATTATTTATTCCACATAAAAGAATGCTAAGTACAAAAAAAGCTGTTATAAGCATATATTAAAGGAACCTTAAACTAGTAGCAAGCTATAACTACTTTTATACTGTTCTAGGAGTTGAGATTTAAATGTTACAATATGAAATAGTTTATGAGATTGTTAAATAGGTATTTTGCAATTTGCCTCACTTTTCTCTGTCCTCCTCAAGGTACGTTTCTTCTGGTAAGTCAGGCCAGAGATTGGGCTCATCATCATCTCCAATTTGCACTTCTTCAAGAGCAGAAACTTCTCTTTCCAATAGACACTTCATTTCCAACATTTGGAAACAATATCTTCAGACCTCTCCAGTTCACAAGGTTGCTTCCAAGACTGTATATATCCTTCCTGGAATTACTATTCGGTGGCTCTATTTCTGAGAAGGAAGCATGAAGACAACTTGGGGCTGTAGGCAAAGTCTCAACTTGACTGGTCTGGTTTAGCTGTGGAGCTCTGTCAGGGGAAGAGCACCAAAGCCTCTGCTCCCAATCCCTGGGAGTGTGGGGGTGGGAGGAGACTGGAATAGTCCTGACACAACCTACAGATGGGAAGAGAAGAGACACGCTTTAAAGACCCAAGGAGTTACAGGATTTTCAGCTTGGTGGTCAATAAGGGGTCCTTTTCATCCTCCCCAAGGCACTGAGCTGGCACAAGTGATCATCTGGGAACTCTGTTACAGTAGCATCATAAATTTAGAACTAGCAGGGACCTCAAGTGAAAGTATCACTGGTGGAATTTGAACTCAGGTGCTCTGTCTCCAGAACTAATGTTCTTTTTCCTACATTATGCTGCTTCCCTCTCAGACTTGTTCATGAGAGGATGACTCAAAATAAGGAAAAAATATAGAAGATTTTCAGTATTTAAAAAATATAATTCTGAGGACTGAAATTGAAGTTTGAAGTGACAGAATTTTAGAGATGTAGCCATCAGACATTTCACATTGTCCTCAATCCATCCATCTCCTAACTCAAAGGCTTTAAAGTCTTTCATTGGCTTCTACTGATTAGTAGTAGGGGTTCTGGATGAAGTAATTGATAAAATCATGGATGTGTTAGGAAATCCTCAGTTCAAATCCCATTTCAGTCACTTTTCTTCTGTGTGACTCTTGGCAAGGGGCTTCACCTCTGTTAGTCTCAGGTTCTGTGGTAAAATAAAATGGGAACAACTACTTTGAAGGGTTGATTGGATGATCAAATGAGATCCTTGCAGACCACGAACTGAGATATGGATGGATAGGTAGACAGACAGACAGACCGACAGACAGATAGATAGATATAGATATGTAGACATATATACACACATATAAATACATATATACACATACATACATATACACACATTTAATATATATACACACATATGCATGTGTATACACACATAAGCTATGATTATTGATAACTAGCTTCCAGGTAATCTTCTTGATGGGGGGAGACAGGGAGGTGTTACATAACCCATTTATGTTTTTGCACATCTTGGGATGCCCCTTAGTTTACACAGTTCACTAGTAGAGATGCAACATCTTCTTTCCTATAGAACCTTAATCAGCACCTGTTCCTCCCAAAGTTTCACTGCAAAATATAATATTCTTTTAATATCATCACAAGATGACAGATTCAGAGCTGAACGGAACCTCAGGGATCTTATAGTCCAATATCCTCATTTTAGAGATAAGCACATTGAGGCTCAATGAAGTTAGATGACCAAGGTTGCACAGGTAAGAAGTCTCCAAAGCATAATTTGCACCCAGATTCTTTGATTCCAATCAGAGTCAGTGCTCTTTTCACTGGATTAGTCCTCAGTGAAGGTCAAGACCCTGGTACTCAGCTCTCATCTCATCTCCCCCTCTCCCTCTCTCTCTCTCTCTCTCTCTCTCTCTCTCTCTCATATGCATATATACAACATATGGAGGAATCTTCACTATTTATATAGCTATTGATCTATATCTATCTATCTAAATACAGAGGAATCTTCCCTATCTAATTTACATGGCTTAAGTGTGCTGTATGCATGAAGGATATCAGGCTACATGCCTAATTCTATGGTTCTTCAAGTCCGTCTCTTATTCCAATTTTCTGTAATTAAGTTTTGAAGATAGGATAGCTAGCATTTTGGTAGAGCTAAGAAAATTTTACATTCAAAATATTACAATTGTGAAATTTCTACTATAATCAGTTATCCTGAGTTACAATAGCTATTCAATGGATTATTAGTTCCACTATTGAGTGTAATAAAGGAGGGAGGGGCACAGATGGTCTGTCAGTGACTTTCTTTCTTTATTATAAATACTCTGCCAACAAGACCAGAGAAATCTGTCCAAAAGTCTCAGGCTAAGTTTCTTATTATGGCAGTCTGTACATGTCATTATACCTTGTGTTCCAGTATTCTCCTGATATTAAATGCTTTCTCCTTTTTAATTACTGAAAGACACGAAGATTGGAATGTAACATGCAATGAGCAAACATGGCAAATGATTCAAAGAATCCATTTCCCAGAAGTGAGATGTATAGCTATAGCTATGTATATGTATACACACATATATATGTGTATATACATGTCTTATATGAAAATTCTACTGCACTTTAAATACACATGTAAATGTGTAAAGAATATATGTGTAAGCACAGCATATTTGTATATGTGTACATAGAAATACATATGCAAAATATTTATGTGTGTATAGATAGATAGATAGAGTATGTGTTTATATCTATCTCTAGATATGTCTTAAAAAAAAAAAAGACTGAGATAGAGAAAAAGCACCCTATGGCCAAGTTCCCTTTCATTTCATTTCAGAAATAAACCCTGCCCATAGAGTTCTTATTTTTATGTGTTTTCAAAGATGACCTTGCTCTAAAGCAGTTTTTCTCTAATTATTCCTCAGGAGCAAACCAGTAACAGGAAACCAGCACCTGAACCCCCTGGGGGTTGGATGTCAAAGTCACAGAGCTGAACTTAAAAGATTTCAAGCACATTAATCAAAGGGAGACCACAGAAACCACAAGGACCACAAAGGGGGAAAGAGTCTGTTTACAAGGTCAACCAAAAGAGCCCTGGAACTGTGTCTGGGAAGAAACGAGGCTGGGAGCCCTCCTGACAGGATGTGCTAGGGTCAGGTGTTTTAACAATTACAGTTCCTGGCTTGAGAAGGTAGTTTTTAAAAGAGAAACTTAAGAATGGGGAAAATATTCTGCTACCCATTCTAACTGCCATCCTAGTTCCTTCCTCCCATTCATCTCGATTTTCTTTGAATAATCTGTTCTTGTTGCTTCCAGGCAAAATTATAATTTGCATTTCCAAAGATTGGCTTTATATTCTCAAGCTATCAGTCATGATTTGTTTATTGCTACCTACTCCCTTTTTCTTTTTCATTGTCTTCTGTGGGCAGTAGTTCTTAACTTAGGGGTCCAGGGACAGATCAATGGGGATCCATGAACTTGATTGGGAAAAAAATTACATCTTCTTTTTAATATGATTGGTTTCCTTTGTAACACTTATAAATGAATTTTATGCATCAAAAAAAATTTTTTTCCTGAAAAGGAATGGATAGGCTTCACTAAACTGCCAAAAGGTCCATGGCATTGACTTCTATGGAAGTATCATTTCTTGTTTTTTTTCCTGTCTTTATTATTAGTTTCTTTTTTCTTCCTCGACCTGATGCATAAATTTCCCATTAGAATATAAGCTCCTCATCTCCCTGCCATGAACTTAGAATGTAAACTCTTTGAGGGCAGAAAGTATTGTTTTTTATGTTTTATCTGATACACCTACCTACTACAGCACCTAGCACACAATAGTCACTGAAGAAATGCTAGTTGAAGAATTGATTGATTGATTAGTACCTCACTCTTTCTTTCACCAAGGGATATGTCCATGAGGTCCCTCTTCTTCTCTCCCTCTCCTGTTAAAATTTTTCTATTGTCTTTACTTATTATCTATAGTTAGATAATGTCCAAGTCTACTGTATTTCTATCCTAATTTTCTTCCCTTGGCTCTGACACAGTTTTCAAATAATTATACCATATGAAAACCAAAAGGCAATTTAGTCACTTTAAGCTAGCCCAAGGTCTTACATTTACAAATGAGGGAATGGTCACCCAAAGAGGTGCTGTTATAAGCTAGTAAAGGGCACCAGTGAGACTCCAGGTCTTCTGACTCTAAGCCTAGTGATTTTCCTATTACTTTATACTTTCTGAGGAATTTCCCCTAGAATCATCAAATCACAGAATTTCAGACTTGGAAGGGACTTTAAATGTTAACCAGTCCTTGTCCTAAAAAGGATCAAATGAGAAAAGTGTATGAAAAGTGCTTGGCAAACCTTATTTGTTATTATCTTCCTAACTTTTCTCATCTTTTAGATAACAGAGTTCAGGTAGAGTGTGGAGACTAAGGGTAGGTCTTTACCTAATATACTGATTCTAGGAACAGAGAAATAAAATTATTATTTTTCTCTAATTGAATAAAATTAGAGGGTTTTCAGGTGATTTTTCTGTAAGCCTGTGGAAGCATCTTTAGGTGATGATATGTATTTCATGTGGTTTGCACATAGTTTGGATTTCTTCTCTTAGGTCTCTATATTTTGTGAACTTTTCATTCCAGAATTTGGAGGTTATAAGTATTTGTTATGGCAACAATTTTTTTCAGAGTCCTAAAATTTAAATGTATCAATGTTATATCTATGTAATTATGGAAAAGTTTCGTCTGCAATAATGCCCCAGTTCTAATATCATTTATTTGTTGAATTTTCAAGAATATCTTTAGGAAATTTGTCATCTGCTCTTTTACAAAAGATAATGAGGTTCTGGTGTATAATAATTGTGCTCATGAGATAGTGTTTTGCTGGGTATTCAGTAGGTACAGTTTCCTTGCATAATCTGCAATAATTAATAAGTCCTTAAGATAATCTTTTAGTAATTTTTCACAGCAATGTTTGGGTTTTGAATCACTATCATAAATTGCTTTATTTCAACTATTTCAAATTTTAGCTCATTCTTTTGTTTTTATGCTTCTTTGATATATTTCATGCTTCTTTGAATTCACGAGAATATCAACCAAGGAAGGTCTTTTGATTCCAGTCTTGGCTTTTAGCTTTTTCATAGTCTTTATCTAGAGGTAAACTAGTTTTGGTAACATTCAACAAATTTAGTGGGATATACATATCGTCAGTCTTTAAGATTCATCTTTGAAGTGGTTTCTGTTTGTTCCAGAATTATTGCTCCACATTTAAAAAACAAAACAAAACTATTCATTATGGACTCCGAGAATGTCGATCTTCTTCCTTAACCTTTCTATGGTAGTCTTGGGAGAGGGGCATTCATTTTGTATGAGTTTTTGTTTGGATACTTTTAAAATCTGTTATGGTCTATTTTATTGTTCCCAAGTACAGATGAAGACAAGTGATATGTAAGTAAATGTTTAACAACTGGCTCTCTGGGAGGAAACTACAGATGTTTAAATTCAATATATATGATTAACATTTTCCCTATCATTTTGTTAAATCTTGAAATCAACAAGCTATAAATATACCCTGATTTGTAACATTGTCAATTTCCCAAAGTATAAATGCTCAAATTGAAAATCTAACAATCTGTTCTGCTGAGCCTGTTTGAGCTGCCTCCAGCATACCTCTGTTTAAGATTGGTATTGTGTAGGTGTTATTTATTATAAATATGATTCTGGGAAACTAAAACATTGACTACACACAGAAATTCCAGGGAGGCACATTTCAGTTCAATATAAAGAAAAGCTTCCTAATGATCAAAACTGTCCAGAAATGGAATGGAGATATGGTCTCTCACTAGATGTATTCAGAGAAAATCTGTATGGCCCCTTGTTGGGGATGTAGGATTAATGCTTTAGGTATAGTTTAAACTGAATGACTCCTGATGGCCCCTCTAATTGTGAAATTCTATCATCCTAAAATAGTACTCTGTAAAATTAATCAGTTCTTTATAGATTGCCTTAAAATGATCTCCACTGAAAAAAGCTCCTTTCTTAGAAATATTAAAAAGTTTTGTTTACAATGTACTAGAAAAAATATGTCTCATCATTGACAAAGAACTGGCAAAGTTAAATTTTTCTGGGGAAGAAATCTTTCTGATTGAAAATGTTGAAAGTGTTACTAGAAAAAGAATAAAAGCCATAAAAAGTTAAGAAGGAAAGTTAAGTTAAAAGTCTTTGTCATAGCATTCTGATTTGATTTTTTTTCTTGTGTTTGAGACTCCATTTATATTGTCATAATCATTGAATATATTATTCTTTTCCAATGTAAAGTTTAAAATTTTTCTAAGTCAAATTTTATTTTCAAACAAAGCTCTACTTTCTCTCCCTTTTCTATCCCCTTATGATAACTCTAAATCTAACAGGAAACAGCAGCATTTTCCTGGACTCTCTTCTAGCTACACTAAGGAAGAACATTTGGACACAGTGGGTATATCCTGCCTTTTTTGGAAAGGATGCAGACATAATAGCTCAGTTAGTCCCATTGCTCAATGGCACCTCTGAGTATAGAGAGTCAATCGATAAGTCAGTCAATAGGCATCTCTTAAGGAACTGTTTTGTGCCAGGAATTATACTAAGTGCTGAGGAGACATGATCTCAAGAACTTACATCCCATGGGAGAGAAAGTTTATAGAATGTTAGGGCTGGAAGCTCCCTTAGACACCAAAGAGTATAAACCCTTCATTTTCTAAATGAGAAAACTGAAGCCTTGGAAAGTGAAGTGAATAACTCCACTCCACTCACAAGCACATAGCTTTTATGTCAGGAACCCAATCCTTTGAAATAATTGAGCTGTATAATTAAGGAAACCAAAGAACAAGGCAGGAGTTTATCAGAATCAGTTTCATCAACTTATCAGTCATCTACAAGGAGGTTTTGTTTTTTTATAGAATTTTTTGAAGTATTTTTTAATATCATGTAATGTTAATGGGATATAAGATTCCTCCCCCTCACTCCCATTAATAGGCCTCAGGTGGAGCCCATTAAGGGAAGCTTGCTTAGGGGAGGTTTGCTTGTAGAAAGGCTTTCACACCTACCATTTATTTATAATTAGGTACTGAGTCATGAGGGTTGTGATACCTTCTGACTCTGAGAAGTGTATATATTCTCTGAGATTAGCATTTTGCTTTGAGGCTCACTCATTGGAAGAATGTTCTTATGATTTGACCAGATGAGACCCTGGCTTGCCCTTAAGGTTCCCTGCCTTCCCCCGGCTTTGAAAAACCCAGATGTTAGTGTTTCTCTCCCTGGTAACTATGTATGTATTGCCTCAGTCAAGCAGTTGGATCTGTCTTTTGGATCTATGCTAATTTCTCAGGCAGTTAAAAGCCCTGCCTATTGGTCTTTATTTCTCTGCTTGTATTTTCTCTATTTTCTTTATTTGGATTTTCTCTGAAGTTCATAATGCTTATTTTTCCCCTGAACTAATGAGTGTAATTAAAAAGATTGTTGACTCCTTAAACAGCTATCTTTCCAAGTAAAGCTGATCAAAGAACCTGTGCTAGCAGCCATCCTGGGTATGCCACTGTGGATGCCACTATATATTGCCATCATTTCTACCTGTAGCATTCTCCCTCTCTTTCTTTCCCTCTTTTTCAGTTCCTTCCTTTGCCTTGCATGTAGTAATAGAAGGGACAAAGAAAGACATTTTCTCCAATGACTAGTAAAGTGCCATGAATACCAAACCTGGAATTTTTTTTTTCATTTTATCTTCAAGGCCTCTTAAATGGAGAGCCCTCTATTAACATTTTCACTACCCCTCTCCCATACCTTTAAGTCTCTTCCTCCTTGACTCTGCCTCTGGGCTTCTCTGACTTCCTTCAAATCTTAAAGTTTTCCCATTTTCAAGAAAGTTTTCCTCCCCTCCTCCCCATTGAAAACAAGGGACATTCTTTCTTTTTTTACTTTCTTTGTATTCGCAGTCCTTAGCCAGTTTCTGGCATATTGTAGTCGTTCAACTGGTATCCAACTCTTCCTGACCCCACACGGGGTTTTTCCGCAAAGACTTTGCAGTAGTTGGCCATTTCCTTCTTCAGTAGATTAAGGCAAACAGAGGTCAAGTAACTTGCCCAGGATCACACAACTAGTGAGTGTCTGAGACTGGATTTGAACTCAAGTCTTCCTGACTCTAGGTGTAGTGCTCTATTCACTAAGTCACCTTGCTGCCTCTTGGAACATAGTAAGCACTTAATAAATACTTGTTGATGATTAAAATGCAAACACCCAGGAAATGTAATACCTTATGCCTATAGGAGGAGGCCTCAGCAATGAATTAGTTGGCAGCTAGCTGAGAACAAGACAGATAACAGTTGGGGAGAGTATTAAAATAAAATAAAATAAATTTAAAATAATAAAAAATAATAAAAAAAAGTATTAAAATAAAAGATAAAAAATGTCTGAGGCAAACCAACAGCCTCAGCATGGTTGAGTCAGGAGGAGGAATGGGAAAGTCCGTGACCATATGTATTTATTTGAGCAGGGCAGGAACTTAGAATGTATCTCACTGCTGGAGCTCTGAGGGGGCAGATTGTGTCTACTTTTCTGGTTGTATGTGCCTTCTGGTGTTTCTGAAAAACACTGAATTCTGACCAAGACTGGCCTCAAATGTATACTCTGTTGGACCCCATATTGGTTCTTGGTTCTCTTTCTCTCAAGAGGGTTAATTTTTCTCAGCTCCTGTGATTGCCTTCTCTGCTACTGGCAGAAGTTATATAAGAAACATAGAAAACTACTTACTTCACTTTTCTGCTTAGACATTCTATGACAACTGAATTTTATATATATGTCACTATTATATAAGGTATCCCTAGAATCTTAGTGCATTTTAAGCATAGCTTGGCACTAAGATTTGGGGGACCCCCAGTGTGTTCACGTCATGATTTTGCAAGTGACTTTTAGGCCACCCTAGATGTTGTTCTTTGTAAAATGAAGGTGGTTTCCATCAACTAAGGCCTTTACAATATTAACTTGAGGAAAGGTTGCCATGAATTGTCCACTAGACGTAGAGGAAGGATATATTGGAGGGGAAACTTAGAAGCAGGAAAGATTCTCTTTGACTTGAAGTCTACCATGTATTGATAAAATCTTTGCCATTTATATTCAGAAGGGTTTGATATAGACACTTAAGCACTTAGCACTCAATGAAGGTGAGGCAGTCAGCTGTCTATGCTGTGGCATTGAAAGAAGAGGCAATAGAAACAATGTTGTGCCTTGAATCACGAAAGTCCTGGATTCCAGTTCCACTTCTGATACTAGCTATGTGACCATGGGCAAAACATAGAACATCTCAGACCCTCTGTTTTCTCATCTATAAAATGGGAACAACAATATTTGTAGTATCTATCTCTCTCAAGTGAACTAATGAATGTAAAGTGCATTATGAATGTCATATATTATTATTAAAGCACTCCGGCAAGGGGTCATTCAGAATCATTTCTGTAGTCTCCAGTTTTGGACATCTCCCCCTAACTTCTTCCCTCCAAATTGGACATAGAAGAGTCATTTTGAGGTTTTAGATAGCAAGGTGAAGAGGGAGGAGGCAATATTTCAATACAGTAGAATACGATTAGCAATTACACGTGATACTATCACAGACTGAACCATCCTCCTGCTTCTAACACTCCTGTCTTCATTACCAGCAACCACAATCTCCCATCAATGTACCCCTCATCTCTCCACACTTCTCTTTAACATTTGTTGTTAGCAGATCTCACCAGCACACAGATGTGGCCACTCTCTGTTCTACTCTCTCTCTTCCTTAATGTGATTAGCTGCATTTTCATCTCGCTAAGTATGAATCTAAATCAAGAATTTACTTTCAAAATGGAAGCTCTTACATCAGTTCTGCCTTCTCATTCATTCATTGAATGAATTCATTCACTCATGAATGAATGTCATTGTGTTAAAGGTGGGTATAAAAATACCCAAATGAGGCAACTTTGTCTTTCTTAAGAACTACAGCCCTTGTCTGCTGTTTGCTACCACAATGGACCAAAGACTATGACCAATACAGGCTAAGGTGAGTTGTTGGTAATTTTTTTTTCAATAGGTTTGGGAAAGTAGCAAATGTGTAGCTAGAAACTGCTAGGCTTGGGCTGGTAAGGCAAAATGAGCGGGGGGAGGTGTCACATGAGACAGAAAACTGAATAGAGGATATGTTTAGGGCTAAACAGTAATGGGGTCACCAGGGGCAGGGCATGGGAATCACAGAAGACTAGCCTTGCCTTTCAGGAAAACCAAAGCCAGAAGACGGGCTCCTGTGCATGTTTTCATTGGGTCTTACTTACTTTAAGAACTTCTGATCTGTGTAATGCTTTTAAAGGATTACCATATAAACTCCCCTAAGACCCAGAGAGAAAGGTCAGATATAGTGTTTAGTGGAGAGCTCCAAGATTCAAAGCCACCCAGAGGAGGAGGAGGAGGAGGGGAGGAGGAACTACATGACATTAATGGAGAAGAAAACACTCTCAAAGGACAAACAGGAGGTTCTCTCCAAGAGTCTAAGTACATAATCCTCTCCTTGAATTTCTTTTAGCAGGGGCTCAAGCAGTGGCTCCTGGGGGGGAGGGGGGAGGGGGGAAGCAATCTCCCAAATTTCCCAAGAGGTTGGATCCTATACTGACTCAAGTGTCTCTTTTACTAATTAACAAAAGAGCCTTTAGACCTGGAAATGTAAACATTGGGTGGCATGAGGGGTGTAGGTCTTTTTCCTCCATTCTTTTCAGGGACTGGAAATGAAATATTCCCTCCTAAATGGCAAATTACCGTATTCATTTACCAGTGGGCATTTATAGATCACTTTGAAAAGTTGTTTGTTTTCAGAGCAATTCACTAAACTCTATTAAAGAGCCCTAGCAACTAAATGCCGACTAAGTTGGCCCATTAAGACCCAACACTAAGGTTGCATGGGGGAACAGAATGAGATGATCTCTAAATCTCTTCCAGCTCTAAAAGTCTGTGATTCTGCAACTTAGGAGGAATAGGGGAGAGGAAAATAACATGATTTCTACTGAACATCAATCGATATCCCAGAGCCTTCACTTTGCCAACAGAGCCTGAGAATATGACAGAAGAGGGCATGATCCAAGTTCAGGAGTTGACTAGTCCATCTCCAGCACCCTCAGCCAAGCCTTAAGTAGGGTGGTGAAGTCTGAAACCTTAAGGCATCTCCTCTCCCAAACCCCCTCAACAGGCTGCCGAAGAACAATCGTGCAGCCCAAAGCAAGTACTCTTCCTGTTTAAATAAACCTCAACTACCCCGAGACTGCTTCATTCAGTAAATCAGAGTCTGGGAGAAATTCGACCAGAGTCTTCTCCAGGAAACCACTGCTTGCCTTTACATTTTTTTAAACTAATATTTTCCCAACCGTTTATTTGCAAGTTTCTTCATTCTGCCTTCTATGTGAAGCTCCTCCTGCCCCCCAATCCACTCCCAAACTGCCCCCAGCTCATTCTTCCAGGCAGAAGTCATCTGTTCAGTATCTAACTGGTCCATTTCCATAGCAAGCTTCAAGGGTATAGTTTAGACAACTGTGGAGCAACTACTTATCTTGAATTCAACTTTCCCCAGTTACAAAAATGTACTAAACCTATGTTAAACACACTTCTCTCTCAAGGCATTTTTGTTCTTTTCTGGTTAACAATGACCTTCATGGAGTACAGTAAGGATTGGAAGTTTTAAAAGGTTCCACATTTATAATTTTGTTTATAGCTATAGATTTCCTCCCTCATAAAACCAAAGTCTGACTCTCAGTCAAAAACTAAATTTCCACATGTAGAGGTCCCTAGCTTCTTTGTTCCTATGTTCAATTACAGGAGCAAACAGAATTTGACAGATATGTTTTTAATACAGGGAATTGATGGGTTAGAAGTCCTGAATTTAGAGCCAGAGAACCTGCCTGGGTTTAAACTCCAGCCCTGACTATGGGGTTGCCTTAATGGAATTCAAGTCTTCTTTTCACTTTTCATTCAGTCTGGAGAATTGCCACACAGCTCTGAGTCCAGGAGATTAAAGTGGGCAATATTTGGGTCTAATTGTCAAGATTTGGAAAAAAAGATTACCTCAAACATATTAGCTTTCCTCCACAAATGTACTTCTCTTGGTTTTTTATTTCTGCTGATGGTTTTGTTTTTCATTGGGGCTCTGATGTTTAAAGCTCTAGTGGTATCTTTGATGGTTGGGAACACTTAAAAGGAGCTTCAGGGGATTAAACACTGAGCCTAGAGTCAGGAAGACCCGAGTTCAAATCCAGCTTCAGATGCTATGTGACTTCTATTTGCCTCAATTTCCTCACATGTAAAATAGGGATAATAATAACATATACTTCCCAGGTTTGTATCAACTTGAAATAATATTTGTGGGGGGTGGAGCCAAGATGGCGGAGTAGAAACAGCTCATCCAAGCCACTCTACCCCCAGATTCCCCCCAAACTATGTAAAAGGGGACTCTGAACAACTTCTGGAGCTCCAGCACCCACAGAATGACACAGAGAAGCTAACCTCCCGCTGAGGACAGCCCAGCAGCCCTGCAGGAAGGACCAGCTCAGCACTCTGGGAGCCGGCAGCACGCAATGCGCAGAGCGCAGGAAGCGGAGCCCAGCAGAGCCCAGGTCCGCATGAGCCGAGGTTTTAGCCCCAGGGCGGCAGGGCCAGCAGCTGGCTGGAGGAACCCCAGAACACCAGCAACCATGGCGACTCCAGAATTATCAACATAGACATGCCTAGGACAAAGTAAGAGGTTAGTGTCCTCTGGACTTTGGGACCTGTATTTGGGGGAATACGTCGGCTCCCTCCCCTGGGGGCTAGAAGCTGCTGAGGAGACATGCCATTTTGTAGTTTTCAGAGGCAGCTCCAGCTCCTGGCCTGCAATTAATTGTAGGGAGATCCAGCCATCAGTCTTGGGGGGGTAATCGCTCTTGCTTTAACCTCCCTGGATCTGGATTGTGATCTAGGGTGGAAGTTGTGGGTGGGTTTACAGCTTGCCAGAAACGGAAGTTGCCCCCAACACGTTCGGGACGAAAATTCCTCTAGCTGGCCTTAAAGCCATAGTGTGGCAACAAGCCCCAAAGTCAGGTAATCAAGTGGCAACATGCCAAGGCAAAGGAAACAGAAAAATGCAACCCTAGACTCCTATTTTGGGGGCATAGAGCGGGAAAAGGACTGTGAGGTCAGAAGTCCTGCTCCAAAAGCCCCAGGGGAAAACATGAGCGGGTTGTAGGCCATAGAGGACCTTAAGAAGGACTTTAAAAATCAAATAAGAGAAGTGGAGGAAAAATTGGAAAGAGAAATGAGAAGGATGCAGGAAAAGTATGAAATGAGGGTCAACAGCCTGACTGAGGAAAACAACACCTTAAAAAATAGACTAACTCAAATGGCAAAGGAGGCCCAAAAGGGCAATGAGGAGAAGAATGCCTTAAAAAGTCGAATTTGCCAGATGGAAAAAGAATCTCAAAAGTTCACTGAGGAGATTCATTCCTTCAGAGTTAGACTGGAGCAAATGGAAGCTAATGACTTTATGAGAAATCAAGATGCTGTTAAGCAGATCCAAACAAATGAAAGATTAGAAGGCAATGTGAAATATCTCATGGGAAAAACCACTGACCTGGAAAATATATCCAGGAGAGACAATTTAAAAACTATTGGACTACCTGAAAGCCATGATCAAAGAGAGAACCTAGAAATCACCCTTCAAGAAATTCTCAAGGAAAACTGCCCTGATGTTTTAGATCCAGAGGGCAAAATAGAGGTTGAAAGAATCCACCGATCACCTCCTGAAAAAGATCCCAAAAAGAAAACTCCCAGGAATATTATAGCCAGGTTCCAGAATCCCCAGATCAAGGAGAAAATACTACAGGCAGCCAGGAAGAAACAATTTCAATATTGTGGAAACACAATCAGAATAGCCCAGGACCTGGCAGCTTCTACACTGAGGGATCGAAGGGCATGGAATATGATATTCCAGAGGGCAAAAGAACTGGGAATGAACCCAAGGGTCACCTACCCAGCAAAACTGAGTATTTTGTTTCAGGGGAAAATATGGTCATTCAGTGGAATAGAGGACTTTCAAGCATTCTTGAGGAAAAAACCAGAATTGAATAGAAAATTTGACATCCAGACACAAGAAGGAAGAGATGCCTGAGAAGGTAATCAGGGAAAAGAAATCAAAAGGAACTTATCAAAGTTGAACTATTTACATTCCTTTATGGAAAAACAATAACTGTGAGTGATGATATCTTTCTCACTATGAAAATAATGGAAGAAGGGTGTGTGGTCATATGAATACATATGTGAATGTGTGTGTATGGTTGTTATATGGATAGAGGGCATAGGTTGAATTTGTTGGGAAGGGAGAATACTCAAGGGATGAAATTATGAGGTGAGAGAGGAAAGTGGCAAGAGGAGATGGGGAGAGACAGGGTAGGGTAAACTATCTCATGTAGAAGAAGCAAGGGGAAGTGGTTGCAAGGGAGGGGGAGAATAGGAAGGGGAAAAAAAGGGCAAATCCACATTCTCATTGAATTTGGTTCAGGGAGAGAATGACATACATACTAAATGGGATATCTCAACCTGCAGCAGAATAGGGGAAGGGGGATGAGAGGAGGGATGATGGATGGGAGGGCATCCTTGGGGGGAGGGGAGGTTGGAAGTACCCACTATAGAAGAGGGACAGGATCATGTAGGGAATGGACCGGGTGGGGGGTGGGATGAGTGGGAGGGAATTATAAGCAGCCTTGTACAATATATCTACTATGATAACGTTTTGCATAGCTAGACATGTACAACATATACTGAATTACTTATCTCCCCAGAGGGAATGGGTGACAAGGGAGGAAGGAAATGGATCTGAAATTCGAGGTCTTAAGATTAAATATTTCAAATATATATAAATACTATTATTTTTTTTTTTTAAGCAATTGGGGTTAAGTAACTTGCTCAAGGTTACAAGGCTAGTCATTATTTATGCGTGGGTGCTCATTTTCTGAGGCCGGATCTGATCTCGGGTCATCCCAACTCCGAGGCTGGTGCTCTTACTCACTGCACCACCTAGCCGCCCCTTTAGGGCAATTGGGATTAAGTAACTTGCCCAAGGTTACACGGATAGGTGTTTGTTTGTGTGGATTAAGTGTCGGAGGCCGGCTCCGAACTCAGGTCCTTCTGACTCCAGGGCCGGTGCTCTATTCACTGCGCCACCTAGCTGCCCCATAAATACTATTATTAATACTCTTTTGCTTATAATTGGGAGATAAGATGTGCAGGCATTGGGACACAAAGATTCACCTTCCTCTAATGGAAAAGTAGAAGGGGGTATGGGAGAAGGTATGGGAGAGAGCAGATTGGAGGAAGCGATATCTTGTGGGACTGCTATTCTGGGAGGTTGGGTAGGGGAATAATGGTGGGAAAATGATTGTAACTCAAAATCTGGCAGAAATGAATGATGTAAAACAGAAGTTAATAAAGCATTTTTTTTTTAAAAAAAGAAATAATATTTGTAAAACACTTAATTCCTGATACATAGCAAGCATCCAATGAATGCTTGTTTCTGTCCTTCCTCTTTCCTCTCTCCTTTCCTTCTTCCCTCTGCAGTTTTCTAGCTTGTCACTGTTATCTTATAGAGGATTTCTTTCTGTCTCTACTTGTCTCTATCTTCCTGAATATCTCAGTCTCTCATTCCACTCTCCCCTAGCAATCATGCTCTCTCCCTTAATCACTTCCTTTTAGCTCCCACAAAGGCACAGACAGACACAGACAGACAGACACAGACACAGACAGACACAGACACAGACACACACCATTCTCAGAGAAGCAGGTTTATTTTTTTTTTTAACAAATACTTTATTAACTTCTGTTTTACATCATTCATTTCCGCCAGATTTTGAGTTACAATCATTTTCCCCCCATTATTCCCCTACCCAACCTCCCAGAATAGCAGTCCCACTAGATATCGCTTCCTCCAATCTGTTCTCTCCCATACCTTCTCCCATACCCCCATCGACTTTTCCATTAGAGGAAGATGAATCTTTGTGTCCCAGTGCCTGCACATCTTATCTCCCAATTATAGGCAAAAGAGTATTAATAATAGTATTTATATATATATTTGAAACATTTAATGTTACAACCTTGAATTTCAGATCCATTTCCTTCCTCCCTTGTCACCCATTCCCTCTTGGGAGATAAGTAATTCAGTATATATTGTACATGTCTAGCTATGCAAAACATTATCATAGTAGATATATTGTACAAGGCTGCTTATAATTCCCTCCCACTCATCCCACCCCCACCTGGTCCATTCCCTACATGATCCTGTCCCTCTTCTATAGTGGGTACTTCCAACCTCCCTCACCCCAAGGATGCCCTCCCATCCATCATCCCTCCTCTCATCCCCCTTCCCCCTATCCTGCTGCAGGTTGAGATATCCCATTTAGTATGTATGTCATTTTCTCCCTGAACCAAATTCAATGTGAATGTGGTTTTACCTTTTTAGCCTTCCTTATTCTCCCCCTCCTTTGCACCCACTTCCCCTACATGAGATAGTTTACCCTACCATGTTTCTCCCCATCTCCTCTTGCCACTTTCCTCTCTCACCTCATAATTTCATCCCTTGAGTACTCTCCCTTCCCAACAAAATCAGCCTATGCCCTCTATCCATATATAACTGTAACCATATACACACACATTCACATATGTATTCGTATGACCACACCCCCTTCTTCCATTATTTTCATAGTGAGAAAGATATCATCAGTCACAGATATTGCTTTTACATATAGGAATGTAAATAGTTCAACTTTGATAAGTTCCTTTTGATTTCTTTTCTCTGATTACCTTCTCAGGCATCTCTTACTTCTTGCGTCTGGATGTCAAATTTTCTATTCTACTCTGGTTTTTTCCTCAAGAATGCTTGAAAGTCCTCTATTCCACTGAATGACCATATTTTCCCCTGAAACAAAATACTCAGTTTTGCTGGGTAGGTGACCCTTGGGTTCATTCCCAGTTCTTTGCCCTCTGGAATATCATATTCCATGCCCTTCGATCCCTCAGTGTAGAAGCTGCCAGGTCCTGGGCTATTCTGACTGTGTGTCCACAATATTGAAATTGTTTCTTCCTGGCTGCTTGTAGTATTTTCTCCTTGATCTGGGGATTCTGGAACCTGGCTATAATATTTCTAGGAGTTTTCTTTTTGGGATCTTTTTCAGGAGGTGATCGGTGGATTCTTTCAACCTCTATTTTGCCCTCTGGATCTAGAACATCAGGGCAGTTTTCCTTGAGAATTTCTTGAAGGGTGATTTCTAGGTTCTTTCCTTGATCATGGCTTTCAGGTAGTCCAATAATTTTTAAATTGTCTCTCCTGGATCTATTCTCCAGGTCAGTGGTTTTTCCCATGAGATATTTCACATTGCCTTCTAATCTTTCGTTTTGTTTGGATCTGCTTAACAGCATCTTGATTTCTCATAAAGTCATTAGCTTCCATTTGCTCCAGTCTAACTCTGAATGAATGAATCTCCTCAGTGAACTTTTGAGATTCTTTTTCCATCTGGCAAATTCGACTTTTTAAGGCATTCTTCTCCTCATTGGCCTTTTGGGCCTCCTTTGCCATTTGAGTTAGTCTATTTTTTAAGGTGTTGTTTTCCTCAGTCAGACTGTTGACCCTCATTTCATACTTTTCCTGCATCCTTCTCATTTCTCTTTCCAATTTTTCCTCCACTTCTCTTATTTGATTTTTAAAAGTCCTTCTTAAGGTCCTCTATGGCCTGCAACCCACTCATGTTTTCCCCTGGGGCTTTTGGAGGAGGACTTCTGACCTCACAGTCCTTTTCCTGCTCTATGCCCCCAAAATAGGAGTCTAGGGTTGCATTTTCTGTTTCCTTTGCCTTGGCATGTTGCCACTTAATTGCTTGACTTTTGGGCTTGTTGCCACACTATGGCTTTAAGGCCAGCTAGAGGAATTTTCGTCCGGAACGTGTGGGGGGGCAACTTCCGTTTCTGGCAAGCTGTAAACCCACCCACAGCTTCCACCCTAGATCACAATCCAGATCCAGGGAGGTTAAAGCAAGATCGATTACCCCCCAAGACTGATCGCTGGATCTCCCCACGATTTGTAGGCTGGGAGCCGGAAATGCCTCTGAAAACTACAAAATGGCGTGTCTCCTCAGCAGCTTCTAGCCCCCAGGGGAGGGAGCTGACGCATTCCCCAAACACAGGTCCCAAAGTCCATAGGACACTAACCTCTTACTTTGTCCTAGGCAAGTCTATGTTGATAATTCTGGAATCTCCACAGTTCCTGGTGTTCTGGGGTTCCTCCAGCCGGCTGCTGGCCCTGCCGCCCTGGGGCTAAAACCTCGGCTCACGTGGACCTGGGCTCGGCTCAGCTCCTGTGCTCTGTGCGCTGCCGGCTCCCAGACCACTGCGCTGGTCCTTCCTGCAGGGTGCTGGGCTGTCCTCAGCGGGAGGTTAGCTTCTCTGTGTCGTTCTGTGGGTGCTGGGGCTCCAGAAGTTTTTCAGAGTCCTTTTTTACATAGTTTGTGGAGAATCTGGGGGCAGAGAGGCTTGGACGAGCTGTTTCTACTCCGCCATCTTGGCTCCGCCGCAGGTTTATTTTTGAGAATGCTTGTCCAGTATAAAAAGGGAATAGGACTGTTTAAAGAAATAAGGATAAGAAGTATGCTCAGTTAAAGAGCCAGTACCCAGTAGGAGACAGTGGGGTATGAGTCCGACCCTTGTGATTTGGGGCAGAAAGAAAGTAGCTAATGTTTTTGCCCTCATGCTCTTGACTTTCTCTCTCTCTTGAAAGTTCACAGTCATGATGTCAATGAAGTAGCAAGAGCGGTCCTAGGGTTATATATGCAGCAGCTTGCTATCCCATCCTCAATCTCTTGTGGCAAGACAGTGTTGTCCTATTCAAGGATCTTGGTCACTTCTCCTCTCTTGAGAGTTTTGCAATCTCCCTTTACTTTCTGTTGAAGGTAGAGGAGTGCTCTATTTTGTTGTTTTCCTGAGGCAGTCACAGCCCCTAACAGTCTTTGGATCAGTATGTATTGGTGATTTTTATACTGTCCTGCAGGCTTCTACTCTCGTTGCACTATAACTCTTTGGATAAAAGGGGCCATACAAGGAGGAAAATTTATAATTAAGGCTATGCAAAATGAATCTTAATTCATTTTGTAGGTACTACTTTGATGTAGTGGTTTAGCCTTCATCGGAGGTCTTCTAGTGGAGGCTAGATTAACAATTGTTAGGGATATCATAGGAGAGATCTCTGTTCTGATATGGTTTGAACTGGATGGCCTCTGAGGCCCCTCTTAACCCAGAGATTCTGTGAGTTTTGTGGTTCTGGAACATTAAGCAGCAGAAACAGTTCTGCTGAGGCTAAAAGCCACAAAGTCGTATTGGATGAAGTCAGCTCAATTTTGTGACTATCTCCAGTGATTCTTGGCATCCCTGGGGCAGGAATAGAGCAGAGGAATAGAGCAGATCTTACTCAGGGATTATAATTAAAATGTTTGGAATGGGGGAAGAGCAGTCACTAGTAAAACATTAGTGTCGTGGACTCAAAGCTGATATAGAGACAGGTGAACAACATGGAAGAGATGGAGTGAAAGAAAAGGGGAAGGGTAAAAGGACTAGAGATGCCAGTGAGGGCAGAGAGTAGGTTTAATGTAATCTAAGAGATAGGGAGGACAGTTAGGTGGTGTAGTAGATAGAACTCTGGGCCTGGAGTTGGGAAGACTCATCTTCCTGAGTTCAAATCTGAACTTAGACACTTATGAGAAATGTGAACTTGGATGGGTCACTTAACCTACTATTTGTCTCAGTTCCCCATCTGTAAAATGAACTGGAGAAGGAAATAGCGAACCACTCCAATATCTTTGCCAAGAAAGCCTCAAATAGAGTTGCAAAGAGGTAAACATAACTGAAATGACTGAAAAACAACAGATAGGGAGTGATTGAATAGTCTGAGATTGTAGTTAGATACTGGAGTTGCAAAGTTAAAATTCTTGGATGAATTGTGCTTACAAGGGATGAGGAAGTCCAAGGTCTGACACTCTACCCACTGCGCCACCTAGCTGCTCCATATAACCCCTAGTTTTGTTCTCTACGTAGCATCTATGATCCCAAATTTGATCCTCAGAAAGCTCTATAAGGTATTATGATCTCCACTGTGCAGATGAGGAGAGCTTAGGCTCTGAAGTTCAGTAATTTGTCCAAGAAAACTGCAACTAAATTTGCCTTGAAAGCAGGATTCAAATTAAGTCAGCCTTAACTTCAAGTCAATGCTCTTTTCACTAAACTTTTGCAACTGCTAATAAAAGGTACTTCTCTAAGTCATTCTATAGTTTCTCTGAACTAGGGAGTAAAACGATTGTTCTAGCTGGGGACAGTGGAACATAAAATTTTTCAGATGATTCAAGGCTGGTAGGTATAATTAACACAGTGAATGACAGAGTCAAAATCCAAATATATTCATTTGAATCCTTTTGTTTGTTTTTGGAGGGGGGAAGGCAGGGCAATTGGGGTTAAGTGACTTGCCAAAGGTCACACGACTAGTAAGTATTAAGGGTTTGAGGCCGGATTTGAATTCAGGTCCTCCTGTCTCTAGGGCAGGAACTCTATTCACTTTGCCACCTAGCCCCCCAGATTTTTTTGAATCTTGACAGGCTGAACTGAATGAGAAGAAATTCTATGAGATAAATATAAAGAATTACAGTTGTGTGCAAAAAATCAGTTGTTCAAGTGAGGGAGGCACAGATGGAAAGTGACTGTTCTTAAAAAAATACTTGGATGATTTGTAGTAATTTCAAGCTCAATATAAGTCAGCAGTGTGACTTGGAGGTAAAAAACACTACAGTGTTATTGGGTTGCCTTAAGAGAGGCCTAAAGCTTCTAGTAACAAGGAGATAAGAGTTCCATTGTCCTCTGCATTGGTCAGACCTAATCTGGTGATTTATGTTCAATTTGGGGCACAATGGCTTAAGAAGGAAATTGTCAAACTGAAAAGTGTCTAGAGGAAGCCAACCAAGATGGTGAAGGGCCTTCAGTCCATGATATTTGAGAGTCACATGAAGGCACTGGGCACAATTAGAGTGGAGAAAAGAAGGCTCACCAGGAACATAAGAGCTGTCTTTTAATATGTGAAGGTTTATCATAGAGGAGAGATTAGACTCACTGTTATTCACCCCAGAGAGCAGAAATAGGAGGAGTAGGTAGAAAGAAGTTGCAAAAGAGGACATTTAGAGCTGTCTGAAAGTAGAATAGTTTGCCCCAAGAGATAGTGGGCTCCCCCTTCATAGAAGTCTTTATGAAGAATCTAGATGATCACTTATTAGGTATGTTATAGTGGAGGTTCTTTTTGCATATTAGTTGAGCTAGCCAGCTTTTGAAATTCCTTCTAACTCTTAAATTATATAATTCTATCACTTAGCTAAATTCAGAAAGGTTTGTCATTAATTCAGGTAGTGTTGATAGATTTTTCAGTCACAGCAACTCTTTGAAAACCATTAACCAAGTCACAAATGGATTGCAATCTATATTGGAGAAGTGAGTAACCATATTGATGAAATAAATGTATGAAGAAATATTTTACAACAAAATTAGGTATATTCATTTTTCTCCCTTATTACAATGTAAGCTCTATCAAAGAAGGGAATTATTCCCCTGCATTTCCTAGTATAATGCCTTGTGTACAGTTGGTGCACAGGAAATATTTATTGGATGAATGGGTGAATGGATGTATAGATTCATGGATGGATGCATGGATGAATGGATGAAGTGAATTCTTTTCTCGGAGATGATTTTGGAGGACTGGATAAATTATGAAGGGAATTGACAGTAAGACTTTTTCCAGTCCACCCCTTTTAAAATTATGTTTAGAGTCTGAGGACTTGACTTTGAAGTCCAATTTTAGCATTTACCACCTGAGTGACTTTGGGTGAGTCACTTAACCTCTCTGGGTCTCAGTTTCCTGATAAGTGAAAAATAGGGAAATTAGGATAGATGACCTCTAAACTCCTTTTCTGTTCTAAATCTATAATCCTATGATCCTTTTTTTTCCCTTTAGAAAATGTATGGGAATGATGTCAGTCAGCAATAACCCAAAGCAAACAGATGTTCAGTCACCCAGTGCCAAAAACTGAGAAGTCACATGGGATTTGAGAGTTGCATGTGTGGTACCATCAGTGAGGTAAGGATTCTGACTCTCACTTCAGAGGACTGTGTCAGATGAAAGGGAAGAATACCAGCTGAAGCAACAAGGAGTAAAACACAAGTCAAGAGTGAAGGTCACCAAAGCAAAGGCACCAGAGCACTCCACTTCTGACTGCTTTGCTTTGGATTTCCTTTCCATCCAGCAGCAACCCAGGATGAAGGTGCAAGACAAGTACAGGACCTCTCCCCTGCCTGCAAACAGATGTTCTTTCTTCTGCTCTATTGTAAACAGATGACACAGGAGTGATCTGCAACTGGGATCAATATATGAGTTCCAACACAGTAATTTCTTTTTTTTTTTTTTACCAGACTTGGGATTTCATGGGTAAAAGGAAATCTCTGTGAGTAACTTTCTCTGTCAAAGCAGAGCACCTCTTATGCAACTTTGAGCTTTAGATAGCTTCATAAAGCTATAAAATAGTAGAACTGGAAGAGAGCAGAGAATTAATCTACAGAGACCTGACCTATAGAGGCTCTCTACTCCACCAACTTTGAGAAAGGACCATACGGAGCCACAAAATCAACTCTTAGGAGGATGCTTTCACTTTGGGTTGATTTCAATTATTTTCATTTCAACTATCTTCTTGTGCATAATTTATCCCTCCTCTGACACCAACTATATGACTTTAAAGAAGTCACTTAAACTCCCTAGGACTAAGTTTCTCCTTTTCTAATATGAGAGGCTATACTAAATTAGCTCTGATGTCACTTCTATCTATAGATCTATGACCCTTGTCATTAAGACTAGCCACTTCCAACTAAATTGAATAATCAAGGGACTAGGGACCAGGCATGGTATCACTGGCATAGGAAACTCCTAGATGAGAAAACTCTCTAAAAAATGCAGGTGAGTACTATTTCTGAAACCAAGAGTCTTAGAGATTTTCCTAGAACACTGGGAGATCAAGTGACTTGCCAAGAGTCCCAGAACTTGTATTTCTCAGAGACAGACTTAGGTTTTCTTGGCTCCAGGTTCACCTCTCAATAGTGTCAAACTCAAATACAAATCAGGCCTAAACCATTCATAGGGATCCCTGCTGGACACACATTGACTTAGAAAGCCATATATTAACGTTATCTGTGTTCTGTTATATTTTTCTTTATTTTGTCAAATATTTTCCACTTGTGTGTTAATCCAATTCAGTGTGTACTTGGGATTGTTGCATCAGGGCTGTGTGCTGACACCTTTGGATTATACCAAAGAATTATTTTATCCCCCTAAACTGACCCAAACTATGTAACCTCAATGTGAAAATTTTTTTAATTTCAAAGTAGAAAAATGAATCATTTAGTTGATATTTCAAAATAAGAAATGTATCATTCAACAATGTTATTTTAGTTATATTTAGCTGTCCATAAATAAGCATTTAGTGAATACTCTCTGGAAACACAGAGAGGAGAAACATAGAAACATAGAAAAGGAGAATCAGGCTTTCCCTCAAGGAGTTTGCAGTCTAATATCCAAGCCTCATATCCCGTTTTCTTACCCATAAAATGCTGGGATTTGACTCAATGGTCTTAGCTTTTAAGGTTCTGTGATGGCAGAATGCCATTCCAACTCTCAATTTAAGTCCTGTTCTCTTGGATTTTTGTATTTGCTTTAGGTTGTCACTTGAGTCAAGTGTATTTTCTTTAAAGCCTTAAGTAGAATACTTGGTTAAATTCTTTGGGCTGGAGTACATTTCTGATCATCTTTTTTAGCCTAGTTTTGAACTGTTTTATTCATTGCTTCCAAGTGTGAAATGGCATTTTGGAAATAATTGTCTTTCAATGTAGATGTCTTTGAAGCTGCAAAAGCAAAGAGCTGCTGAGCTGCTAACTCAGGTCTAGGAGATAGATTCTGATGGAGTTCAGAAGTGATTGTTTTAAATATTAAGAGAGTGGGAGTAAATTGATTAAAACTCTAAAGCAGTCTCCTGGTACATTTCTTTAATTTGGTTTTTAAAAAAATGACAAGACCAGAAAACGAACTCATGGAGGGATGGTGTAACTTGCATTCAAAGGCTCATTGGAAAAATGTTAATGTAATGGCAGCTGGCTCCATAATTAGGATTGTGCAGACCTGACTGGATAACACATCTGTAACTGTTCCACTGCCATCAAGCTAGCTAGTTAAGTTCCTTGAAAACAGCTGGATTCAGCCTGCCCTTTGCTCCTTCTTGCTTGTGTGATAGTAATGAAATGCCTCTGAATACATTTTTTTTCTGGACATTTAGGTATGCTTGTAAGGATACCAGAGACCAGAGGAAAGTTTTAAAATGTCCAGCATAGCCTGGGTCCATTAAGTCACATGCAGAGAAGCCCAGAAATCTTCTATAATAGATTCCCTTTTAAGTCACCTCCCATCAATGAATGTGAATACAGGCTTTGTGGAAAGAACCTGCATTGTGAATGTGACAGATATGGGCAGAGGACAAGGGCTAATTATGTTTATGACCTGAAGAAGGTTACAGGCCCAGAATTAAAAAAAAAAACAAAAAGCACAATTGAGTTAAATGTCATATTTATTATTAAGGAATGAAAGGGATTAGGTTAAAATAAGGAGATTTGATATTAAGATCTACCTTAAGTGTTTGTTTCTTTCTTCACTGCTCTGGGTATAAAGCCCCAAAGGTAATGGAGTTCTGGGAGATTGGGTAGTGATGACAGAAGGAGGCCACAGGGCAGGAAAGGGAGGTGTTGCTTAAAAAGACCTGGGGCTTGTATGTGCACTCTCATCCCATAGCTCTAAGCTCCCTTCCATTCTTCACCCTTACTGCCAAAGTAAAGGGGTGAGACAGCCCCTCTCTTCTCTCAGATTGCCCCCTTTGTGACTTCTTTTCAGGCTAGTACAGCAGTTATAGCACTAGAGCTGGAGTGAGGAAGACCTGAATTCTGATCCAGTCTCAGATACTGACTAGCTTTGTGACCTTAGGTCATTAATTTAATCACCTATAAAATAAGGATGATAATGGTACCTACTTCATAGGATTGTTGTGAGGATGAAATGAGAGAACAGGTAACCTGCTTGGCAAACCTTTAACACTGCATAAATACTAGCTACTTTTACTTGATTCTCGAATCCCAGAATATTAGAACTGAAAGGAATCCTGAAAATCTTTTATCTCAACCCCATCATTTTACAGAGGATGAAACTGAGGGTCAGAGAAGTGAATTGACTTGTGAAAGGTCACACAGCTAATTAATGGAAGAATTGGGACTCAAACGGATAGAGAATCCCCAAACCCCAGTAGAATTACAGTGCCTTGAGGACAGAAACAGTTTTTGGATGAGGAAGACCAATACATTTCACACTCTCTATCAAAGGACCATGTACCAAAGTAGATGCCACTCATTCTATTCAGTCACTTTTCAGTTGTGTCCAGTTCTTCTTGACCCCATTTGAAGTTTTCTTGGCAAAGACACTGGAGTGGTTTGCCATTTCTTTCTCCAGCTCATTTTACAGATAAGGAAACTGAAGCAAACAGGGTTAGATGACTTACCCAGGGTCACACAGCTAGTAAATATCAGAGGCTGGATTTGAACTCATGAAGATGAGTCTTCTTGACTCCAAGTCAGACACTCTAAACACTGTGCCACCCAGCTGCCCCTGACACTTAACTATCCGTCATTTTCCATAGGTGATGCTTTGTAAATTGCTATATCGGAATCTAACTAATCTAGTTGTATGCAAAATATAATAGATAATTCAAATATGCACTATGTGCATATATTTGATTAAAAATGATACATTGTTAATGGATGTAATAAATCATTATTTAAAGGATGGAAAGCTCCAATGGTGAAAAATTGCTCAGAATATAATTTTCTCCTTAAAACAGTGAATATCACCATGAAACAAAAAGACCACTCAGAGCAGACCAAGATATGGGTCTATATAGTGATTTCAAAAGTACTTAACAGATGTCTTAGGAAATTATTAAATAAAAACAAAGATGCATAAGACAGAATTGAGTTGCTGAAGTGCTAGAAAAGAGTGGAGCCCTAAAGTTTTTCAACAAGTTATCTTGAGACAGAGTCTATGGCTTTATAATCAAACAATGTCAAGTCACAACTTAGTCAATCCAGGGACTTTGGGAGTTCAAACAATCATGTCAGAATGGCCATGTGGTAGAGTCAATGGAATGTGCAGAAATCTGTCAGTGAACCCACTAAAAAATTATTTGGCCTTCAAATTGTTGATCCAGTGGTTGTGTGTAAGCAGGGCCTGATTAAAGACCTAAAATTCTCTCTTCCAGTTCTACCTCTTACACACTAAAAGGATTTGCCATTTTCTCAAAGGGATACAACCCAAATAAATGGAATGTAAATATTGGTGAACTGGAGCCCTCAAAGGCATTGCTTTTGAAGGGACAAAGATCAGATCATTCCCTACAATAAGAAAGCAAATACCTTCAGATGTGAGAAAAGCTGATGTAGGAGAAGACCAATTGGTTCTCTGTTTCTCTTGAGCTCAGCCCAAACACAGAACCTAAATGAAGGGCAAGACTTCAAGTCTGACTGGAACAGGCAAAGCCATATGTTTTCCAGAAAGTCAATAAAGTTAAGTTTCTTGTAAACAAAGGGATAGGACCCTAACAAGAACAGGGCCACAGATCTCTAATTTGAGTCACTCTCTGCCGAGGAAAAAGGTCAGTGAATGTGATCTTGGCTCTGTAGGATTTTGCCAATGTAAATAGATCTGTTATCTCGGTATTCTGGGATAGAAAGAAAATCATGATCAGTATTCATCTGCTTATATTTCCATGGGAGATTTCCCTTACCAAACTGTGCTTGCTCTAACGAGATTGAAATAGATACATCTGTGGGCCTCTGATATGTCTTCTTAGATTCTATGTGTTCAATAGAGGGCTTGCAACCTGTGGAAGAGAAGTTATTGGATGGGGCCTGTGGATTCAAATGTCATTGGCCTTGTCATTCTGATCTTTATTTAGGAGCTCCCAAAAGTCTTAGGGCAGTTTTAAGGCTCAATGGTCTAAATAAGCTAATAATATTAAAAGTTTATTAAAATATGCTTCATAAAGCTTTAATAGCATAAACATGCACTAAGACTTTTGGGACATGCTGTATTATACTATTTTATTTTTTGTTTTTGTTGGTATCTGGAGCTGTGATTTAATCCACACAGGGAACACCCTTGTAGGAATTACATCTATCTATTCAAGTTAATGACTGCTCTGGAGCTTATCACCCTAAAATGTGAATCACTGAAAAGCTAAATGATTAGTCTGGCATCTTACAGTTAGCATGTGTCAGAACCTTGGACAGAATCTCTGTCCTTTTGACTCAAGGGTCAACAAAACAGAACCTCTAATTACTATACCAGGCTCTATCTCTTTGCTATTTTGAATTTTATTTAGTTTCAACAAACCTACAGTGTAATTTGGTATATTAAATAAGTAATAGACCCCTTATAGACTGAATAAATAATACATCTTGCACATATACATGTAACCATTCTCAAAGGTATCCCAAATACTATGTGATTAATACAATGCAAATTCACTTAAAAGAAGCACTGAATACATAGCAACTTTTTGTCATCATGTATTTCCTCTATTAGTAAATATTAATGATAGTACAACTACTTATCATGTAGATGTCTAAACATTTTGTTAATCTTAAAAGAAGTCATCACACTCCAAAAAGATGAGAATCCCTAGCCTAGTTGGGTTCTGAGTTCTCCTTTTGTCATTAAATTAATTCTATTAATATTTTTAAAGCAAAAGTCCAAAACAATTTGCTGATTTCAGAGAACTAACCAACTACATTCTATAGTATATTTCTCGAAAACAAGTTTTTATTGATATTTTCTATTTCTTATATAACCATAATTATCTCAAATATCCCTCCTCTTTCCTCTTCCAGAGTACCATTCCATTAAAAAATAAACAAACCAGTATTTTTCAGGGACAAAAAAAGTCATTACAGCTAAGCAATAAATTGAAAAAATCTGAAAACATGTGTGATGTATAAGACTTGTGGAAGGCCCCTAGATAAAGAGGCGGGTTGGTGGTGTCCCCTCATATCTCTTCAAGTTCTGCTTAATCTTTATAGTTTTGTTATTCATTTTTGTCGTAATGGTTTGGTGTGTGATCATTCTTTCCATTTTCACTGTTGCTCTTACTGTGCATACTACTTTCTTAACTCTGCTTACTTCACTTTGTATGAGTTCATATGGATCTTTTCCTCTGTATTCATTACGCATATATTTCTTACAACACAATACTATTCCATTATATTCAAGTATGACAATGTTTTAGTTATTCCCTAATTGATGAGCATCTACTATGTTTCCAGTTCCTTGCTATCACAAAAAGAACTGTTGTATATATATATATATTGCTGTATATGGGGACATTCTTGTTATCAATAACTTCATTGGGGGTTATAAACTCCTTAATGGAGTCTCTGATTCAAAGGGTATAGATATTCAAATCATTTTATTTGCTGAATTCAAAATTGCTTTCCAAAATGATCGTACCATTTCACTCCCCCACCAACAATGTATTAGTGTGCCTATTATTCTACAACCCTTCTAACATTAAGTATTATAATTGTTACCATTTTTGACAATTATCAGAGTGTGAGGTAAAACCTCAGGGTGGTTTTGAAATGCATTCTACTATGATTTGAAACATTCAGGTGGCTGTGAATACTTTGCACTTCTTTTAAAAACTGCTCATATTTTTTAATAATATCTATTGAGAAGTGGTGATCATCACATATATGTACACATACATATACACACATGTGTATCATGCATGTAGTTTATGTATCTTTGATACAAAACCTGATTTAGAGATATATGATACAATTTTTTTTCTCATTTGACCTTTTTCCTTCTTATTATGTGTTATTTTTTTTTTGCTGACACTTTTTAGTTTTATGTAATCAAAGTTTTATCTTTTGTAACGGTCTCTTATTTGGTTAAGAATATGTTTCTGGGGGCGGCTAGGTGGCGCGCCGGCCTCGGAGTTGGGATGACCCGAGATCAAATCCAGCCTCAGAAAATGAGCACCCACACATAAATAATGACTAGCCGTGTAACCTTGAGCAAGTTACTTAACCCCAATTGCTTATTAAAAAAAAAAAAGAATATGTTTCTGGGGCAACTAAGTAGAACGATGGATAGAACACAGCCCTGGAGTCAGGAAAACCTGAGTTCAAATTCAATCTCTGATACTAGCTAGCTGTGATATATGTATATATATATGTATATGTATATGTATATGTATATGTATATGTATGTGTATGTGTATGTGTATGTGTATGTGTATGTGCATGTGCATGTGTATGTGTATGTGTATGTGTATGTTTAAGTGTATGTGTATAGGTGTGTGCTTGTGTATATCTACACACATACATTATATATACATGTATATACATACATACATATATTTCATATCCATTTAGAATGTATTATAAAATATGGTAGAAGGTGTTGATCTAAGCCTAATTTTTGCCAGACTGCTTTCCAGTTTTCCCAGCAGTTTTTATCAAATAAGGAGCTTTCTCCTAGGTGATTAATGTTTTCTATTTTATTAAGCACTGAGTTATTAAGTTCAATTGTTGCTGATTCTCCAGTGATCTCTCTTGATTTTGTAACCAATAACAGATGGTATTGATGACTGCTTTTTTTATACTAGTGTTTGAGGTCAGGCAATACTATTCCCCCTTCATCTCTATTTCTTTTCCTTATTTCCCCTGATATTCTAGATCATGTTTTTCCAAATGAGTTTTGTCATTATTTTATCAAATTCTACAAAGAATTTCCTTGGTAATTTGATTGGTATAGCATTAAAAGTAGAAATTAATTTGGGTGATATTATTTCATTATACTTATTTTATTATTATATTTTAAATATATTATATATCATTATAAAGTAACAGATTATCCAAAAGTGAAGTATGAAATTGCCACAATTAATTTTAAGCAGCAGATTTTTCCTCTTTCCCTTTTCCTTTCCCCTTTCTCTTCTTGTCTCCTGACCTTGCTTCTTTTCCGTTCCTCCTTTCTCTCTTCCTTCACTTTTTCCCTTTCCTTTTTCTCCTTTCCACTCCTCCATTGTTCATAGTTTTTCTCTTCCCCTTTCCTTTTCCCTTTCCTTCTGCCCCCTTCCCTCCTTCTGCCTTGCTTCCCTCTTCCCCTTCCCCCTTCCCTGTTCCTTCCCCACTCTAATATCAATACCTGAGAGTATAAATCATGTCTATAGGAAGGTATGAATAGTGATAGATGGGATTGGTAAAAAGACACAAAGAAAGGACCAGAATGTCAGAGAAGAATCCCAGTTACTAAGCATAAGAAAGACTCAAAGTTCTGCCCACTCCCTTCCCCCATCTTATACTTGAAGAAGACTGAAAAACTGGAGAGTGCTCTAGATTTGTTCTTTCTTTGCCTGAGAAGCAAGCAGACCAGGTGCCTGGGATACAGAACAGAGAACATCAGGTGGAATAAAATATAATTGGAAAAATAAAAGGGAACAGAGGACTATCCCACAGTGCGTCAAGGAAGACTCAGTGGGCCCAGACATAGGATACATCTTTATATGCCTTACGTACATTGGGGCAAATGGTCACTTGGTCAAAGGCCTGGGTTCTGTTTATTATGAGCAGCATCACCTCATAAAACAGCAAGAGGCAGTGAAAGGAAAATAATTTCACACACAGTTTGGCAAAAGACTTGAACCAGACTTAAATCAGATCATCTCAAGAGTATTTCAGGATGAAATTGGAAGAATGACAAGAATTAGAAGAGAAAAGTAGTACAGTTGTCAAATTGTCTATAGCAAACTCCTTCCTCCATCAATGACAGTAGAGCTTCCATATTTATATCACAAAATCACAGTTCACAATGTATTAAATAAAGAAGTGAGAATATCTCTAAATAAAACAAAGATGGGAAGAGTAATTGGGCAGGACCAATATATGGAAAAGCTATCTGTGCCTGAAGTGACACAATTTTGACAGCTTGAAAAGATTATTCTCAAGATATCTAAAATGGGGAAGGATACCAAGCATTTGTTTAAAAACAATGGATACTAATGTTATCTGAAAAAATACAATTGAGAAAAAATTGATCACCATATCTTCATATTTAAGAGACAGCATGGCACAATGGACAGAGAACTATCAGTGAAGCCAAGAAAATGTGGGTTCAGATCTTACCTCTGACATATTGATCATGTGACCTAAAGTCAAGGGTCAAGCAAGACACTTGGATTCTCAGTGACCCAGGGGATACATTGCAAAGAAAGGTATAACTGGAAATGGTAGGGAGAAATTCATATATCAATAAATTACAAGTCTAGTCTCTAGCCTATGAATTCATATGTCCATTTTCCTACCTCTACAAAATCTATATTCAGATAGTCTATAGAGGAGTCATCGATTTAAGGCATGTGAAAAGAACATTCAGGCTTTTGCAAACAATATTCCGTAATAGACCACATCACTATAGTCATGCAATTTACTGAAAGGTACAAAAATACAAGATCACACTGTCTATATAAATGGCTAACTAACTAACTATATATATATATATTTAAAAATCCACTTGATTCAACAGAGAAAGATGTCTCCTTATAAAGGCTACCTTCTTTTTTTTTTTTTTAAAGCAATTGGGGTTAAGTAACTTGCTCAAGGTTACACGGCTAGTCATTATTTATGCGTGGGTGCTCATTTTCTGAGGCCGGATCTGATCTCGGGTCATCCCAACTCTGAGGCCAGCACTCTTACTCACTGCGCCACCTAGCCGCCCCTTTAGGGCAATTGGGGTTAAGTAACTTGCCCAAGGTTACACGGCTAGGTTTTTGTTTGTGTGGATTAAGTGTCTGAGGCCAGATCCGAACTCAGGTCCTTCTGACTCCAGGGCCGGCACTCTATTCACTGCGCCACCTAGCCACCCCAAAAGGCTACCTTCTAACAAGGTGTATTCCACACATTTGTTAAAATCATAAAAGATTAGAGATGAAACAACTGTTTTCACTTTGCTCAATTGCCTTCTGATTGCTAGTGTTGAGAAAGGCATAAAATGGGAAGGTGTCTGCTCTCCAAGGTGTTTGTCCTCACCATGAAGGATGTCCATCACAGAGTCTGGACCAAAGCTGTAATGATAATAATAATAACATACAATATTACTAGATATGCGACAACCATAATGCAATAACTGTCATCTATAGAGACTTTAAGATTTGCAAAGGATTTTTGTACAGATAATCTAATTCTGTGGAGGTAGATATTGTGGGTATTATCATCTCCATTCTTCATAATTCATTTGACAGACAATATTGAGTAACCTTGTATCCTCTTGTGGAATGGTTATATATCCACTTCTTGGAAGAGCATGAGTTTTTAAAATAGAAGTTATTTTAAAAAAAATCCAAATGAATCTCTGTGATTTATAGAATTTCATGCAGGAGAATAAAGGGCAGTGAGACATTCAGGCAATGTGGGAGGAAGATATTTGGGGGGGTAGGGAGTGACGCGCAAGATAACAAGGCTAATGGAATATGTTTCAGTGTTTGCTATCACAGTTGGAGGTATATATATTTATCTACTTTTTTTAGTTCCCCAGAATGCATCTGATGTGTATGAATAGTAGTGTGCATATCTGTTTATTCTTGTTGAAAGAGTTAAGTGTCATTTGTTAAAAGGTGGATATGAATCTCCAGTTTTAACTACTCTGCCTCTGATAAATACAACCTGTAAAATGCTGAGCAAGTCACAACATCTTAGTGGTCTCTGGACAATTCCCCTAAACTATAACCTGCTTTCCTGCAAAGGTCAGAGTTTCCTCACCTGGGACTTTCTTCCCTGTATTAGTGAAACCACAGGTCTATCTCTATTCTTATTTCTCTTAAAAATAGAGAAAATGGAAGAGAATAAATAAGCTTCCAGCAGACCACTCATTCTCTTTTGATTTTCTTTTTTGTTTAAATCTTAGGACGTGTCTGGATTCATAGGGAATAGCAGCTGCCACGTACATCAACATGTGCTTTTCTGTGGTGTGTGACACTCTGCTCATCCCAACCAAGAGCCAGATGTGGTGATCTGGCTTTCCTTCATCCTGATGATGCTGCAAATGGTGTCTTGCCCAGCAACAACCCAAAAGGCATGTGATACATATGCATATGTGACATTTGAAAACGATGTGTTGAGTCAGCTGCCTTGGTGATCATGTTTATGACCTGTCTGAAAAGACCAAAAAATGCCTCCAGTTTCCTCTTCCTCTATTAAAAACCTTTCATATTTTTATTCCAATATAGAGCAGTTCCATCTTCTGGGTATATGAATTCAATTCAACAGAAACTTATTAAATACTTAATATATGTAAACCATTATAAACAGGAGGAGGAAGATGGGTGTCCTTAACCTGAGTGCTTCCTGTGAGCTGGCAGAAGGAAGAGCCTCTGTCCCTGGTTCCTCAGCACAGTACTATTATAAGATGGTCCTCAGTGTGGACATGGGGGAGAGTGGGAGGCAGAGGATGCTGGGGTGGGGGGGGAGGAGACATCTAGTCTTATGACCAGTTTTCCCTGATTCCCTGTGCACAATGCTGTATACCTTTGAAGCAAAGTGAGAAAGGGTTTCTTTTGTGGCCACAGAGACCTCCAACTTCAGGAAAATAATGTTCTCCTGAAGCAAGTGATGAAATCAAGGGAAAATCCTTGGAAGGAGGCCATGGGAAAGTTCTCTTCCTCTATACCTGGAAAGGTCAGTGGTTTGGGCCCTACCAAGAGCCAAGTGCAGTTAGTCTGTGCTGCTGTAATTGGGAGTGTAGCATCACTCATGCTAAGTAAAATAAAGTCTAACCATCTGCAAATTGTTCTGTTCTATTTACAAGAATTATGCATCTGCTTTCATTCTTTTATTCTTCAATAAACTCAAGTCTATTTTAAAAGCTCTTTCTAAAATGTGATGGAACTGAAGAGTTGCTATAGCAATTTTATGCCTGCTAGGCATTGGATTATGAAATGTCATGGAGAACTATTCCTCCTAAAGGGATTTTGTATGGAGTCCAACATGGACCTTGTGATAATTGTATTCTCTCCCCATACTGACCACAACTCTTATCTTTGCATGGATCAACTGAGATAATATATGAAAAAAGCTTTGTAAACTTTAAAATCCTACCATATATGGTAACTGTTACTAGTATTGTTATGATGACTGTTACTAACATTAGTCACGATGGATCTCTGTTTCTCTGTAAAATGAGGGAGTAGAATATGAAAAGCACAGAATAGGGCAAAGAGGGCTACATCTGCAGTCAAAGGGCATGGGACCAAATGCCAGGCATTTACTAGCTGTGTGACCTTGGGGAAGTCTCTTAACTTCTCTTGGCTTCAGTTTCTTCATCTGTACAATGAGGTGGTTGGATCTGGTGATCTATGAAACTGTGCATATTAGTTGGTGGGGGAAAAAGTTTTTGCTTCAAATACCTCAAATAAAGCTCTGTTATCCAACATAGAGAATTTATTTAAACAGATGAGCCATTCCCCAACTGATGACTGGTCAAGGGACTTGAATAAAGTTTTTGAAAGAAGACATATATGATTATGATTAACAACTATGTGAAAAATTGAAAATAAGAAAAATTAAAATTAAAACAATTTTGAGGTATCGTGTCATAGCTATCAAACTGGCAAAAATGAAAAAGATAGAAATTGTTAGTGTTGGAACAGGTGTGGGATAATGGGCACATGGGTACATTATTTGTAGAGATGTGCATTGGTACAGCCATTCAGGAAAACAACTTAGAATTATGTGAAAAAGTTTACTAAACTGTTCACATCCTTTGACTCTGCCATTTCACTGCTAGGAATATGCCCCAAATATACTCATCTGGCCAATGGCCAGAAGGTCCTCAACATTTTCACAGTAGTACTTATTGTAGTAGCAAAGAGCTAAAAATGAATTATATGTCCATTGATTGAGAAAATGACTAAGTAAATTGTTATAGATAAATGGAATGGAATGTTTTTGCATTAAAAAAGAACAAAAAAGGAGATATTCAGAGAACTATAGGAAGACTCACTAAGCAGAGAAAATAAAACCAGGAAGAAAAGTATCTATACCTATATCAATAACCAAAAACAATAATGTAAAAATAAATAAATAACACTAAAAGACAGAAGAACTCAGATTAAATGCCATGACCAATCCCAGTTCCAGAGTACTGAGAATGAAACACAATTCCCCAAGTCCTGTTAGTACAAAGGTAGTCTGCTACAAGGATGGAATGTTGATTGCTTTGTGACAAAGTCATCATATGTATTAGTTCCACTTAATTTTTTCTCTGTTATAAGGGAAGGGTTTGGGGTTGGATTTTATTTTTTGGTGGTGAATGGGGTTGTTTATGGGGGATCAACCAGGGTATAAAACTGCGGTGTAAAAATCTGCAAAAGGCATCAATAAAACATAAAAGGAAGGCATTAGATGGCCTAGTCTCAAAGGTCCTTTCCAATTCTAACGATGGATTATTCTATGATCTGTGAATCTGTGAAGTCATCATTTCTGTCAAGCCACTGTGGGAAGTCACACTAAGGTTCCGTGGCTGCCAGGAAAATAGAGCTGCTCTCCTCATGGCAAGGTGAAGGTAGCAAAACTCTTTCACAACTGAACCAGTAAAGCTGACAGCAGCTGGCTCTCTGCAGAGCACCCATTAATGCTTTGTTGTGGAATAAATACTACTCCCAGGCAAACAATGTATTATCTGAGAAAGTGCCCCCGTACAAAGTTGACACACACTGGCCTGTAAAGACTTTTTTACTTTTAATTTAATCATACCTATGATTGCATTGGGGCAAATAAGTGGTTCAGTGATCACCAGGCTTGGAGTCAGGAGGATCTTAGTTCAAATCTGGCTTCAGACACTTGCTAGCTGTGACCCTAGGCAAGCTGCTTAACCCTTATTTGCCTCAGTTCCATATATGTAAAATGGGGACACACTGGAGAAGGAAATGGCAAACCACTCTAGTGTCTTTGCCTTGAAAACCCAAAATGACTAAAATAAAAACTACTGAACAACCATATGGTGGTAAAAAATTTTTTTAATGTTCTAAAGATCTCTTTCATTATATCACTGTTAGGTTGAGTACATTTTAAATAATAGATATCTTTGCAGGCATTTAAAGTCTCACTTTCATCATAATGGAATATCACATCCCTAGCACAAATTGCTTTGTTTTTTTTTTTTTTTTTGGTATCCATCATATTTTTTTTCAGTCATATCTGATTCTTCCTGAACCTATTTGGGGTTTTCTTGGCAAAGATACTGGAGTGCTTTGCCATTTCCATCTCTAGCTCATTTTACAGATGAGGAAACTGAGTCAAACAGGGTGGAGTGACTTGTCCAGGGTCACACAGCTAGTAAGTGAGGCAAGATTTGAACTCAGGAAGATGTTTCTTTCTGACTCCAAGCCCTGTGCTCTATCCATTGTACCACTTAGCTGGCCTATTTTTAAAATATACTTTGTATAAATATTACATTAGTTTTCTGCAAAATATTATTTCTTCTTCTTCCCCCTCTAGAATGTTAAGTTTCTTGAGAGTGGGAACTGTTTAATTTTCATCTTTGTGCTCAAAATGCACTAGCTGGGCTTTTAATAAATGTTTATTGAATAAATGAACAGAGGAAACTAAGGGTTACCTTGCTGAAGAAATGAAAGATCTGAATAATCCTGCATCCACTATCTACCCAAGACCTTTCATCTTCTCTGAAATGAGGATAACACGCTTAGTCTTGGACTGTCCTGAAACTTACACCCTAGTACAAAGACATAATATGAGCCATAAGACAAAAATACAGATAGCTACAATTGAAGAACAACACATAAATGCAATAGACAGGTACAAAAGAGTGTCTGGTGAGATCCAAGGAGGTACAGGTTATTAACCAAAAAGGCAAGGACTAGATGAGGCTTCCTAGTGATTTAAATTGTGATGTAAAGGTTGGGTAAGAAATCAATAAGCCAAGAAAGGGAGGGAGGATTTTCCAGGACCACAGTGCAATGCAAACAAAACATCGAGGGGAGAAACAAGATAGAATAGCCCAATCTGGCTGAGTATAGCATATGTGGATGAAAGTAATATAAGGTTGTAAAGATAGCATGGGAGGGACCAGATTGTAGAAGGTTTTAAATGCTAAACAAAGGAAATTGAACATTACTAAGGAGGCAATAGGGAACCCCTTACATTTCTTTAACAGAGTGACATTACTAGATCTATGTATAAGGACGATCCTTCTGGGAAACGGTGAAGGAAGAATCAATGCAAGAGTGATGGGAGAAAGACCAGTTAGGAAGCTATGAAGAAGAGTTTTAACAGAGGTAGGAGATGACAAAGTTTGAGACTGTAGAAATTTGGGGGGCTTCCTACCCTGTGGCCATCTTCTCAACTCCTTCACCAACCACCAGAGACTGTGACCTGGAGGTTTTAATCCCTTCATCTCTTGAACTTCTGCCTTGCAAACTCTTGCCTTGCAAACTCCCATCCACCTCCCTGCATTTACTGCCCCCTTCCCCCATTGGTAACTGCCTCTGGTGGCCTATTATTTCAAGACCAAAGTCATGATTCATTTTACTCCGTACTCTATTCCTGCCAACTTTGTCAACTATACATATAGTCTTTCTATTGCTCACTCAGGAATTCTAGAACCATGAATTGGAACCATTTAACTCTCTCCATTGTTCTTGGAAGGGATTTGTCAATTGATTACGATGGCCAGCTCATCATCCCTATAACTTGCAGAAATAAAGTGCCCCTCCATGGCCACCACTTCCCTGTATGTGTCATCTCCCCTTATTAGAATCTAAATTGAGGAAAGGGGTAGTTTATGTTTAGTACATGTGCTCTGACACTTAGCACAGGACTTCAAACATAGGAAACAGCTGACATATGTTCTTCCTTCCTCTCTCCTTCCTTCCCTTCCTCCCTCCCTTCCTCCCTCTCTCCCTTCCCTCCCTCCCTCCCTCCCTTCCTTCCTTCCTTCCTTCCTCCCTTTACTTTGAATAATATGTGCAAACTAAATTTCTCCCTGATCTGAGGCAACTTGGAAAACAGCAGGCAAAGGACAATAATACAAATAGGGCATGGGTGCTTATCTGCAGCTAAGTTGTTGGTTCCATAGGAAAACAGTGAGACCAAAGTTCTCCCAAGTTTTGCAAAAATATAGAACCACCAGACAGTGGATATGTTACTTCCCCAAGTCTCCCAATGAATGAGAGAAGAGAAAAGAGCATGGAGAGAGTCATGCTCATGACTATAGATTTTAAAAGAATCCCCAAATGTTTACATTTCCAATCCATCCCCTCACCCTCCATTTCTTGTAAATGTACATAAACTTTATTGAAAGTTTATAACTTGATTTTGCCACCAAGGAACCAAGGTCCTGCAGCAGGATTTCCATGATATGTTTTCACTAAATCTTCCACAAATGTTGAACTGCAGCTCCCCTAACACAAAGAAAGCTTCTTTAATATTTTATCCCCTAGAGTTAGCTTCTCAGCACTCAGGGCTTCCAAAAGTAAACAGAGAAACCCCTGTTTAGTCTCAATGCAGATCAAAAGATTTTGCTTTTTGAAGAAAGGCAGGTCTTGTTAATTGTGGTTTCTCAGAGAGAGGAACAATGCCTTTTGCTTTTGTTCTGTCCATTTTAAAAGTACAGTTCTCTGATTAAATGCCTCAAAATTATGTATATTCCACTTATTATATTAAAGTGACTTGAGCTAGACCCCTTTAGTTTCTATCTAAGCCCTTAGAAATAACAATAGGGAGCAAAATTATTCCTGAAAAAAATAGATAATCCTTAAATATATACTAATTTATGTGTTTATAAAACACAACTAACCCTTTAACAGCTAAAAGTCAATATGATGTCTATCCTTCATCTAAGAATGTGAGACAAACTACTGATTCCTGGTACCTGAGGAGAAGAGCAGTTATTAATAGGATTCAAAGCTACAAGTAACCTTAAAGAACATCTATTCTAAATCAGATCTTTCATTTAAAGTGCAGCACCCTTCTAGGTAATCACCAATACTTGCATCCACAAGTGAGGTCCCCCATAGGATGGCTGCTCTGATTTTGAGGTACCTCATATGTCTTCATTCCTACATGTCTCTATGATGTGTTTTTCTTTCAATAATCAACCAGAAAACACAATTACAGTTGTGTGCTTCTGTAGCAAGAGGTCATTGCCAATGGAAAGGGAAGTAAGGGGAAAATATCTCTCTCCATATTCCTTGCATTCTGCAAAAGGTAAAAGTTCTCAAAAGCTGTGAGCATTTTCAAGAGACACAGTGGACTCCCTCTTTTTTTTTTTTAAATTCAGATTTTCAAGTCAAGGAGAAGAGTGGAGAAAAAGCTACAAACTCTGCCAAGTTTTTACTCTTTAAAAATTTTTTCTTTCCCTAGCCGTGTGGCCTTGGGCAAGTTACTTAACCCCAACTGCCTTCCAAAAACCAAAATATATATTTTCTTTCTTTCTTTCTTTCCTTTTAGTTTACAACATTCAGTTTCACAATTTCTTAAGTTTCAGATTTTCTCCCTCTCCACTCCCCCATGGTGGCATGCAATTTGATATAGGTTCTACAAATACCTTCACATTAAACATTAGTCAAGTTGTAGTGAAGTATTCTTTTTTTTGTTTTTTGTTTTTTTTTTTTTTGGAGGGCAATTGGGATTAAGTAACTTGCCCAAGGTTATACGGCTAGATTTTTGTTTGTGTGTGCATTAAGTGTCTGAGGTCGGATCCAAACTCAGGTCCTTCTGACTCCAGGGCCGACGCTCTACTCACTGCACCATCTAGCCACCCCGTGTAGTGAAGTATTCTAACCAGTGGAATAAACAATGAGAAAGAAGGAACAAAACAAAACAAAACAGAGAGAGAGAGAGAGAGAGAGTAAGCAGCTTGCTTCAATCTGCATTCAGACTCTACAGTTCTTTCTCTGGATATGGATAGCCTTTTCCATCGTGAGTCTTTTGGAGTTGTCTTATAACCTTGAGTTGCTGAGGGGAACCCAGTCAAGTTAGTCATCACAGATAGGATGCATCTGTAATTGTATACAATGTTCTTCTGGTTCTGCTCTCCTCACTCAGCATCAGTTTATATAAGTCTCTCCAGGTTATTGTGAAGTCCGTCTGCTCCTCATTTCTTATAGCACAATAGTATTCCATTACATTCATGTACCACAACTTGTTTAGTCATTCCCCAATTGATGGGCATTTCCTTGATTTCCACTTTTACTCTTTAATATGCCAATTGAACATTCAAAGTCCAGTACCAAAATTTCATGGGCATTGAATTGATCAGGAATTTACTATGTAAAGATAAGGAAACTGACAGCCAGAAAGATGAGGTGACATTAATAACAGCTAACATTTATATAGTACTTACTATGTGTCAGACTCTGTGCTATATGATTATTATCTCATTTGATCATCACAACAACCCCCAGGAAGTAGGTGCTATTATTACACCACTTTACAGATGGGGAAACTGAGGCAAACAGAGGCAAAGGGCTTTCCCAGAGTCACATAGGCAGTAAATGTCAGAGGCCAGATATAAACTCAGGCCTTTCTGACTTTTCTAGACTCAGTACTCCATTCACTGCACCACCTAGATGCTTCCTCGTCACTCCTAGAACCAAGGTTCTGTCCTTTCAAATCAAGAGCTCTTTAAACTATAGCATTTCACTGAACACACTGATAACTGTTATGTCAGAGCCCTTCAAATGTCATAAAATACCTAATGCATTTGGAGGATTTCTACTCCTCTGGTTCATTGCCTCCATTAAGAAAAACATGAGATTTACTATATGACATTATACAATGATTTGTTTTTTGTTTTTACATTTTTCTTTTTGCTTTTTGAAGGGGGGAAGTAGGGCAATTGGGGTTAAATGACTTGCCCAGGGTCACACGGCTAGTTTTGTGTTAAGTGTCTGAGGTCAAATTTGAACTCAGGTCCTCCTGACTACAGGGCTGGTGCTCTATTCACTGCGCCACCTAGCCTCCCCTACACAATGTATTGTTACCAACTCACCCTACAATCATACAAATAAAAACTTAATTTTTTAAAAAATTTAAGCAAGTTTTCTTTTTGAATTGAAGAAAACAGAACATTCACCAATATGCCAATGAGCAAGTTTTACCTAGAGGTTCAAATTTATAGCCTCTGTCAATTACAATGATAAATTAGGGAGAACCCTAGTTTCTTCTCATTCCCAGGTTTATGGTCCCTCTTGTAGTTCTCCATACTTCCCACTGCTGTGATGGTCTGACATATGTGAAAAAGGTAATCAACATTAAATGGTTAAATGAAACCAAGATTCATTGGCAACTAAAAATATGGGGAATATAGTCAATGGGGCTGGAGTCAACAGCAGTAGAGAAAGAGGGAATCCCAATACTCTCGGGGAGTCCTAGAACCCGAGGGCCAGATGTAGCCAGCTTGGCTCTGGGAGAGATCGCCAAAACATATTTACTGCTCTAGGAGCCAGCTTTGGTGGTCACCCTTATTGTGGCTCCTCCTTTAGCTTTAAGTCATTAACTAAGTGATTTCTACACTACTTCCTGCTTCCTTTTCCTCTGGCCATTCTGAATAGCATTGACAGCTCCTTAGGGTTTATAAAAATATTTCTCTTTCAATGGGCTCAGTCTTAGAAATCCAATGGGGAATATTCCAGAATGTGCCTCTCATAAGCAGGTAACACAATTATCCTTGAAGTTTTATATATGTATGTATGTATATGTATATGAAATGGGACCTCCATTTTGGAATCTCTGTCTTGTGATAAGGTTCCCCTTAGCCTTCTTTGATTTTACCTAGAAGTCAGGAATATACTCCATTCTTCTTACCTATCAAAGACCTTCCTTCTCGGATGCCAGTTTATGATGGCATACAGGTTATGGGAACAGCCCACAAGAATTTATTATGCACTTATTCTGTGCCAGGCAAAGTGCTAAACACTGGTAATATAAATTCAAACAAAAAGAAAGATGATCCCTGCCATCAAGGAACTTACATTCTAATGGGGGAATACATCACATAAAAGGGAATTAAAAAGCTGGGGGAACTTGAGGGGAGAATAAAGGAATGGGAGATAATTGGCTGAAGGGAGGAGTTTGGATTGCAGTCTGGTGAGGAATGAGTGGACTGGTACCCTCCTTAAATGGAAATTCTAGGACAGAGGTGGGGAAGGTTCCCCACCCTGTCAGGAGAAGGCATCCAGTCAGCTGGACTGAGGATACATGGGAGGTGTGATATCCAGAATTAAAGTGATTTTCTAGGTTGAAGAGATTTCTTGGGTTTAATGGAAGAGATGCAGAAGTTCTCTCTTCTAGTGTCCTGATCCTGTTGCTACAGAAAGCAATCTTCCTCAGAGGGAGATCTTTTTAAAAACCCCAGTTCTCTTCTCCCAAAGACTTTACCGGAGTTCTGAAAAGGAAAGCAATATATTACTCAAGTTTTGCCCACTTACACCCTGGGACTTCTTTACCAGTTTATCCTCATGAGGACCCTGACCCCAAATAATATTCTTTTTTTTTTCCTTTTATGAACTGTGTTCTAAATTAAATATGTAGATGGAGCCTCAGACAGTTTATGCTGATGAAGTTGTTGTTTCCTCATTTCCCATTCTCACAGTTTACAGGTTCCAATGGCTATGTGGATTTTAGCGCATTGTTTCACATAAGGAGAAAACACTTAAGATAATGCAATTAACAAGAACACCAGTTTTAATAGTGTCTACAGTTAGGTGGGTGCAAGTGAGGAACAGGGCAGCAGACTTTCTCTCCATCCAGTTCTCCACCCGAGAATAAGTAAAGCAAGCGATAACTGGATCAGAGCAATTCTCTACCCTAAAGGAAAGGAAAGAGGGCTTCATGAGTTCAATCCGACCTCAGACGCTTTCTAACTGTGTGACACTTAACCCTGTTTGCCTCATTTTCTCATCTGTAAAATGGAGCTGGAGAAGGAAATGGCAAACTACTCTGATATCTCTGCCAAGTAAACCCCAAATGGCACCATGGAGAATCTGACAAAACTGAAAAATGACTTAACCTACAATAATGGAAAAGGAAGGGGGCTAAAGTCTCCAAGTCAGTTTCACCAATAGCCTACCTCCTGTTAGATGTTGCTGTCCAGTGTTAGATGGTTGCTGTCCAGCTCTGGAATTACTCCCTTGGTTCTTCAGAGGTAGCTGGGGTCATTGGAGGCTGGTAATGTCTGGCAGGGCTCAGCTCCCCCCATGGAGGGAGGGAGGTTTCTGCTTCAGCCAGGATGCTGCTCTGGGTCCAGCCTCTGACTTTCTCCACATGTCTTCGGGATCAGTCTTCAGTCTTCCTAGCTTGCTTCTCTATATCTCTTTGCTTGTTTGGCTTCTCCAACCCACGGAGACCCCTTCAAAGTCAGGGTGAAAACAAACAAACAAACAAACAAACAACATTGGATGTAGATGAATTCTGAAACCCCTCAGAAGTTAGAGAGTAATGGAAGGGGACTTGCCTGCCAGCAGGCAATTCAACCCCTAGTAGTGTCCCCTTGTTCTGTATCCATATACCTTTTGAAAACTATCCAAAAGGTGGATTAAATTTACTTATCTTGTTCTGAACTCTTTAGTAGATATTTCTGTTCTATCCTTTCCAGCTTAAAGGCCATTCTCCTTGGCCTTTAAGAGAAAATATAAGCAAATTAAAAACTAACCAACTCTTTATCTTCATTGTTGTATCATCATCCCATGCCCTCCCTCCCAAAAGTCGATTCCTTCTTTAATCCTTGTGCTTTTCCCATTAGAGATTAAAAAACAGAGGGAGCATTACATGGTAGATAATGTCCTGGTCTAATAGGAAGAGCTAGGTCAAGTTCCATGTTGGACATACACTGACAGTGTGACCTTGGGAAAGTCATTTGACAAGTAAGGAAGAAAAGGAGGAAGGAAGAAAATCATGAAGGAGGGAAGTTGGGAAAGAGAAAGGAGGAAGGATGGAAGCAAGCATTTATTCTGTGCCAGACACAGCAACCCTGAGAGGTAGACGTATTATTACCTCCATTTTACAGGTAAGAAAACTGAGGCAAATAGAGATTAAGTGACTTGGTCAGGGTCACATGGCTAATAAGTGTCTGAAGTTAGATTTGAACTCAGTTCTTCCTGACTTCAGGCTCAATTCTATATACACTGTGCCACCTAGATGAAAGACTTCAAATTCCAGAGCAGGTGCCATTATGCATTGGTAGAAGGAGTTCTCTCCTTGGGAGCACTCCACCCCAGTGAAATTCTGATAAAAAATATATTAAAAATTAAAAAAAACTTTTTAGTTATTTTTCTTTTTCCTTGCCAGCCTGTGATAGTCTGAGTTTGACCACTTCCGAAGCTATTCTGACATCATTGCACCATGCTTTGTATTTGGCCTCTGCTCCATGCCCTTATTGCTATTTTCTGTTCATATCTTTAAAAGATCTAAGTTGATGCTGAGCTCTCTGTTCACAACATTTCTCACTCAAATCTCTACAATGGTTTTCCTTCAATACCTGTTTCTTCTGCTATGGGAAAACCCATTTCTATTGCAAAGATAGCCTGATGTCTCATGTGATTCATAAGTTATTATGGTAAATGATCCTTCTTTTCCCCTCCTATGGAACAGTAATGCATTGTAACCTCTAGCAGCAAACTCCAGCTGTCCCTTTACATGTTAGGTTTTTTGGCAAGCATTCAAATTTTCTCTTTGAATAGTCATAATTCATAGAGAAAGCCAGACACAGATTTTTTTTCCAATGAACTGTGCTTTTTTTTTCTTGCCATCTCACCCTTGATTGCTCCCTTCAAACTCAGGACCATTCTCCTGGTAAATTGGATGGAATCGATTTGATGAATAAGTAAGAGGATATTTTGCTTTTTTTTTCACTTTTTTGTCCAATGTTTTATATTAGTTTTGAACCAAACAGAGAAGAAAACTGTACGACTAGTCTACTGGAAATTGTAGTTGGACTTTAAGGAGAGGAAAAACCCATATTTAGGAACTTGAGATAATCCCTCTTGTAAAACTTCCCTGCTTGTTCACATTTTCTTTTTTCTTTCTTTGGCTGAAATGTTATAAGGCAAAACTACAAGTATACATTGAAAGGGATACGATGAAAAACCTGGGAAGACTTGTGTGAACTGATGCTGAGTGAAGTAAACAGAACCAAGAGAACATTGTACATCGTAATAGCAACATTGTGTGATGGCCAACTGTGATAGACTTAGCTCTTCTGAGCAATGCAATGATGTAAGACAATTCCAAAAGACTCATGATGGAAAATGCTTTCCACATCCAGAGAGAGAACTATGGAGTCTGAATGCAGATGAAAGCAAACTGTTTTCTTTTGGTTGTTGTTTTTGTGGTTGTGTGTTTTCTTACTCATGATTTTTTTCCTTTTGTTCTGGTTCTTCTTTTACAACATGACTAATGTGGAAATATATTTAATGTGATTATACATGTATTACCTATATCAGATTACACTGTCTTGTGGAAGGCAGAGTGGAGGTGGGAGATTTAGAACTCAAAATCTTATAAAAGTGAATGCTGGAAACAAAAAATAAATAAGTAATTTAAAAAATAAAATAAAAAACCAAAGAGGTGTGATAAACCCATTTCATGCTAGAATTTTGAAAGATGATGGCATGTTTTGGAATTTATGTAAACTGTTTGGATAATTTCTGGTTAAACTGAAAGAAACCTCAGGTTAGGCATACTATACATTAACATTAGCCTCTGAAACATCCTCCTGGTTCAACTGCCTAAGAAATCAGCAAGCAATTTAACCCGATAGAAAGTATTGATTTCTGATCCTAAAGTGTGGTGTTATCAAGGAACAGATCAGAGCCAGGGATCCATCCCTTCCTTGTCTATCTCTTTCTTCCTTCCCCTCTTGTACTCTGATATATCAATCCATACTTAGCCCCTCTGGGAACTCTAGTAGAAGAACAGAGTAAGCATCATTCATGGGAATTTCTAAGAAGAAATAGTTGTTTCTCCATCACTAACCTCAAGCATATCTGAGCCAAGTAACATCTGAGATCTGAATATTTCTTCAGCTCTGACTATATACCTCATAATGTCCTGATTACTCTGAGAGATAGCAAAAAGTCCCCCAATTTAAATACAAGATCCTAGGTTCCTAAGATTTATATTTGGAAGAAGCCTTAGGCATCAACTAGTCCAAGCCTCTCATTTCATAGAGGAAGAAACTGAGGCTTAGAGAAGGTAGATGGCTTCTCTAACATCACCAAAGTTATAATACATTGCTGCAAGAGTAAGAGCTGGGATCTGAATCCTTTTCTGGGAAAAATAACTTCCCTGAGGTTTGTCTTAAATATCTCTTCAAAATTGAATTAATTAGAATATACTATAAACAGAATATTTTGAAGTTTCCACTTAGAGTACAAACACTTCCAGGTTTTAGATGCATTGTGGTTCTAGAGACTAGGATTTAGAGCAGTTCAGCTTGAGGTGAAACCTTAACTGTTTGGATGTTACTGTCTTTCTCCACACAGATGTCAGTGAAAACCATTGAACAAGGGGAACAAGACATGAGCAGTGAGCTACTTGATTTCATTAGAAGGCATTGAAAGAGCAGAGCAGGAACGCCCATGGGTATGAGCTGGGATGATTCGTGTTTGTGCAGTACTCATTCCCCCCCCCCATTACCCCTCTTCTTATTCTCTAAGACTTTAGGCAAGATAGAATCCAGGTCTGACTAATTAATGTCTCAAGTACCAAAATATAAGGCCAGTTTTCCACTGTGAAGAGAAAAGAGTCTAAATTCTTAATACCTTCTAAATTTTTTAAGGTCCTCCCATGATCTAGCTCCTGTTCAACTTTTCAAGCGTTCTCTTACACTAACTTTCTTTAAAAAAAAATCCTCCAATCCAACAGAACTGAATATGTTGACACACTTGTCAGAATTCAGATGGGGAAGTTATATCTACATCTAGTAGGAACTGACCAATAGGCGGTGGACTAGGGACTTGGTTCCAGCTTGCTGACTGGGCTCTCAGGTCATCCATTGGGATTATATCTGTGTTCATATTGGTGTCATTCACATGGTCCACTCCACTCCCCCACCCCAAGCAGATTATAAACATCTTGAGGAGTAGAAATGTTTCATTTTTGTTTTTGCATATTCAGCATTGAGCACAACACCTGGAAATTGGTTAACATAATAATTTTTTGTTAAATAAAGGAAGGAACAAATAGAAGTAGTATTAGAATTTTTTTTAAGGGGGAGGATAATTGGTCATAGCCATGGGCCTAAATTGGTAGGTTTCTTGACCTTGGGAGTTCTGAGTCACAATTTGCTAAGCCAAGAGTGTGTCTGCTGTGTCTGCCATCAATATAGTGAGCCAAACATTGGGACCAGCAAGTTCCTTGAGAAGGAGTGAACTGGCCTAGGTCAGAAAAAAATGAGGATGTTAAAGTTTCTATGTTGATCAGGATTGGAATTGGGCCTCTATGAATGGCCACTGCATTTCCAATTTGGGGTGAGATATTGAGATCTAGGAGAGACAGAGACAGAGAAACAGAGAGGGACAGAGAGACAGAGAAAGACAGAGACACACAAGCATAGAGACAGAGACAGAGAGGAACAGAGACACAGAGACAGAGACAGACAGACAGAGAAAGAGACAGAAATACAGAAAGAAACAGAGAGACAGAGAAGCAGAGAGAGACAGAGAGACAGAGGGAGAGCGAGAGATTCAGAGAGAGAGACAGAGAGAGAGACAGAGAGAGACAGAGAGAGAGAGAAAGAGGAGTTCGATGTCAACAAAGTTATAAGGAAGAATCTTCACTTCAGAGTTTGGTGACTAATTTTTATTTATTAAGTTTATTAAGGGCTAAGAACTGAAGTTGACTTCCTTCAAGTTGAATGATTAAGAGAAATAGGGAAGTCAGAGATTGGTTAGGGAGTGAAATAATATGTTCAGTCTCAATATAGCTATTGAATTTGATATGATAGTTCTAATATGTCCCGATGAAAAATGTCCAATAGGCAGTTGTAGAGTTTAGACTGGTGTTCAGTAGATAAGTCATACTGAAGATTAAAATCTATGAGTCTTTCATTTTATACCGTATATTACACAGTCCCCCAGTCCACCCCAATGCACACCCACTTATATACTCTGCAGTGCAATGACACTAGTCTCCTTGCTGTTCCTCTTACATGCCACTCCATTGGGCATTTTAACTTGCCATCTGCCATGCTTGGAATTCTCTCCTTCCTCACCTCTACCTCTTGGTTTCCCTGGCCTTCTTTGAGACCCAGATAAATTCACATATTACATAGGAATTCCTTCTTGATCCCCCTCAATGGTAGAGCCTTTCCCCTTCTGATTATCTCCAATTTATCCTCTAAACTACTTGTTTTATATCGTCGTTTGCATGTTGCCTCTCCCATTAGACTATGATGTACTCAGAAGGGACTGTGTTTTTTGCCTTCCTTTATTTACCCAGTGGTTAGCACATTGCTTGACACATTAATAAATGTTCATTGACTGAGTCATCTGAATGTAGGTTATAGTAGAACCTATTGAATAATTAAATACATAGAGTCAACAAACATTTATTTAGTAGCTACTATGTGTCCAGGTTAGGCATTCAAAGAAAAAAAGTCCTTGTTCTCAAGTACTTTACATTCTTTTAGAGTGAAACAATAACCTCTTGGGGGTGAGATGGAAGTCAGGCAAAACTTCATAGATTAGGCAGCATTTGAGCTGGGCTTTGAATGAGGATAATAATTTTGACAGAGGGAGATAAATAAGGAGTAATTCCAGGCATAAAAAATTACCACAGAAATACCCAGAGGTAGGTGGTAAAATGATGATTTCAGGGAATTGCTAATAGTATAGTTTTGTAGAGAGAACTGAATGTCAGGTTAAGATTATGTTTTATTCTAAGATAATAGGGAGACATTAAAGGTTCTATAGTGCAGGGAAGAGAAACACTGTTAGATCTTCTATTAAGAAAATTATCTTGGCAGTAATATGAAGGTTGGGTTCATGAGGAGAAAGACCAGAGGCATAGATATTAATTAGGAAGCTATTGTAAGAGATCAGGAAAGAGGTGATGATGGCCAGACGTATGGTGGTGACCATGTGTCAACAAAGGGATGATTAGATTGGTAAAGATAAGGAAAATGAGAAATGTTAGTAACATTTGGGAAAATAAACACACTAGAGGATATTTGTTGAAGCTGTAAATTAGTCTGGTCATTTTGGAAAGCAATTTGAAACTAGGATCTCAAAGTCACAAAACTATGCATATCTTTTACCTCAGCAATATAATCCTAGGCATATGCCCCTAAGAGATAAAAAAAAATATGGGAAAGATTCATATATAAAAAAAAACTTAGAGCCATTTTTCCTGTAGTAGTAAAAAAGTTAAAACTAAGAGAGTGCCCACTTTTTGGGGTGAATAGATGAATATAATAGAACATTATTGAGCTATATGAAATAACAAAATGGACAGTTTTGGAGGCTATTGGGAAAACCATTATGAATTAATGTAGAGTGAAGTGAGTAGAACAAGAGAATAATTTATACAATGACAACACATTTATTAAAAATGTTTAAGACTTTAGAACTCTAATCATTGCAATAACAAACATTTCCAGGCAACTGAAAACAAAGCATACTCCTCACCTCCTGCCAGTGAGGTGATAGGCTTCAATGCAAAATGATGTATACATTTTTGCAAATAGGCAATGCAGGAATTTGTTTTACTTAACTATGGATATTTGTTATGAGAGTATGTTTTCTTTTTTGTTATTGTTTTTCATTGGTGGGTGGCAGAATGGGAAAGAAATAAAATAAATGTTTATTCACTATAAAAAAATTAAAGTCAGCTAGTGGGTTGAACACTGGGTCTAGAGTCAGAAAGGCCTAACTTTAAATACAACATCAGACACATATTAGCTGGGAGACCTTGGGCAAATCACTTAACCTTTGTTTGCCTCAGTTTCTTCAATTGTAAATGGGATTAATACTACCTCACAGGGTTATTCTGAGGAACAGTAATAAGATTATATTTGTAAAGTGCTTAGTATAGTGTGTGGCACGTAGTAGGTACTATAGAATGTTATTATTACTATCATTATTAAAAATAAAGGGGATGGATGTAAGAGATGTTTTAAGGGTAGAAATGATAGGACCTGGCAACTCACAAGATATATGGAGAGAGGGAGAAGGAAGAGTAATAGATGATTCCAATTCTACAAACCTAAATAACTGGAAGGATAGTGATACCAATCAATCAATATTTATTAAGTGCCTACTATGTACCAGTTATTGAGCTAAGCATTGGAGAAACAGAAAGAGGCAAAAGACAATCCCTGCCTTGAAGAAGCTTACAATATAATGGGGGAGACCAAATACAAACAAATATATCCATACAAACAAATACAACATAGAACATACAATTATATATACACACATATATGATAAGCTACATATTGAATGAATGGGAGATAATTAATAGAGAGAGGCTACTAGGATTAAGAAGGGTTTCAGAAGGCTTTCCAGTAAAATGAAGGGCTTTAGTTGGGACTTAATGTAAATTGGAGCCAGTTCCAATCAGCTTTCAATTTCTGGTTGTTAAATGTTCAACCTAAGTGTTTTTACCTAGGAAATCAGCAAAAGCCACAAATCAGGGATTAATTTAATGTTTTTGTTGGTTGTCTAGACATAAGAAAGTGATAGAAATAAAGTTAACAATTCAGATTAAATTTAAAAGTCATGCATATTTTCCATCTCCTCACCACCACTACCACTATTTCTATCACCACAAGAGTCAGTTGTTTAACATTTATTAACATAGCCTTTGGTCGTATCCTCAAGGTAAGTAGATAATTTTTTGGATAAGTTTTGTAAAAAATATAGAAATGGTAGCTTCCTTTTTCTCTGATAAAGTTGATCTAAGTATATTAGATATCCCTTTCCATAGTCCTTGGTTCTTGAGTCATCATTGACATAGTCCTTTGTTCTGGCATTGCAGATGGCTCCCAATCCAAAGTGTCCTTATTTCCCTGATTTTTTCCCTAATGGAATTCCTTGACAAGTTTAATACCTTGATGGGAAATGATTTTTTTTTCTCTTTGATACTACATCGCCTGGCCTTTAAAAATAGGATAAAGGAGGCAGAGACAAGATGGCAGAATAAAAGTGGGAATTTGCTTCAGTTCTTGCTCCAACCACCAGAAAAAGGTAAAAAAATGATTTTAAACAAATTTTAGCACTACAGAACCCACAAAGTGACAAAGAGATACTAATTTCCCACTGAATGCCACCTGGCAGGCCAACAGGAAGGGTCTATCACACCAGACTGGGAGCTGAGCAGTCCCATGTGAGCTGTGTAGGCCCACACACATTGCTGACCAGCAGCAATGAACAGCCATAGCAGACTTCAGGAGAGTGAATCACCAGCAGATGTGGTGGTTTCTAGACTTCTAAACCCATAAACACCAAAGAGAAAGTAAAAGGTCAGTGGGGAACTCTGTTAGAACTGGGTAGAGAAGAGTGTTCCAGCCCCTGCCTCCAGAGAAAGAGGTGGCAGAATCATGGTGGCTGCAGCTGCTGCCTTGTGGTTGCCTCCAGAGCCCCTGGACTGCAGATTGTAGGGGGACCAAGAGAACATTCAGAGGGTAATTGTTCTTGCTTTGACCTTCTTGCATCTGGGTTGCAGTCTTAGGTGGAGGTCCTGGGGTAAGAAACACCAGTGTGCCACAGATTGTGGGGGCTTAGAGAGAGTGTCCTCCTCATAGCTCTGGTCACTGTGAAAACCCCAGAAATTTGGGACACAGATCTCTCCATTCTGGAAGCAGAGTTCTACCATGGCAAAGAACTCAAAAGTCAAGCAATTGGCTGGCAATATGAGCAAGCAGAGGAAGCAAAATCAGACCATAGAATCCTTTTTTTGGGGGAAAAAAAGGATCAAAACATGGAACCAGAAGAAGAAAACAAAGTCAAAACTCATGCATCAAAAGCTTCTAAGAAAAATATGAATTGGTTACAGACCATGGAGGAACTCAAGAAGGATTTTGAAAATCAAGTAAGAGAAGTGGAGGAAAAATTGGGAAGAGAATGATGAGATGATGCAAGAAAATCATGAAAAGAGAGTCAACAGTCTGACTGAAGAAAATAACACCTTAAAAAATAGACTAACTCAAATGGCAAAAGAGGACCAAAAGGCCAATGAAAAGAATGCCTTAAAAAACTGAATTGCCCAGATGGAAAAGGAATTTCAAAAACTCACTGAAGAGAATAATTCCTTCAAAATTAGATTGGAGAAAATGAAAGCTAATGACTTTATGGGAAATCAAGCTACTATAAAACAGATCCAAACAAATGAAAAAATAGGAGGCAATGTGAAATATCTCATTAGTAAGACCAGTGACCTGGAAAATAGATCTAGGAGAGATAATTTAAAAATTATTGGACTACCTGAAAGCCGTGATCAAAAAAGAACCTAGAAATCATCTCTCAGGAAATTCTCAAGGAAAATTGCCCCGATATTCTAGAACCAGAGGGCAAAATAGAAATTAAAAGAATTCACCAATTGCTTCTTGAAAGAGATCCCAAAAAGACAACCCCTAGGAATATTAGAGCCAAATTCCAGAGTTCTCAAGTCAAGGAGAAAATAATACAAGTTGTCAGGAAGAAGCAATTTGAGTATTGTGGAAATACAATCAGGATAACACATGATCTAACAGATTCTACATTAAGGGATCAAAGGACCTGGAATATAATATTCTGGATGTCAAAGGAACTAGGATTAAAACCAAGAATCACCTACCCAGCAAAACTGAGTATAACACTTCAGGAGATAATATGGTCATTCAATGAAATAGAGGATTTTCAGTCATTTTTGATGAAAAAAAAAACAGAGTTGAACAGAAAATTTGACTTTCAAATACAAGAAACAAGAGAAGCATGGGAAGGTAAACAGGAAAAAGAAATCATAAGGAACTTATTAAAGTTGAACTATTTACATTCCTACATGGAAAAACAACAACAAAAAAAGAGGGCAAATGCCTAAGAACTGAAAAAGAGAACAATAGCTCCAGGGCTATAACAAAGAGAAACTAATTGAACATTCATAGACCCAATTCCTTGGAAAGAAGTTTATATACTGATAGAGTCCTTCCAGAGATCAATGTGAACTGGAAAACTGTACTTATTGTGGTGATATATACTGAAGAAGAAATGAAGGAGTTTCTTGACCATCCTTCCATGCTCATGTCTCTTGCATCAAACAGAATTGTTCTTGGACCAAATGGAGATGTTCATAAAGTATAAGCCAGAACTGAGTAGCAAAAGAAGACAGACGGTATGTAGAGGAACAGAGCCTATATCTCTTTTTCACTGATACTGTGAGTTAGGTCAACTCTCTAGGTCTATGGAATAGGCCTAACTCTAACAAGCATACGTGTTTTCCCTTGTGGGGTGGGGGAATCCATGGATGTAGAATAAGAACAGATGATGTCTCCAGCTCTAGCTAGTAAAGTAGAGCTCCTCATAGGGGAAGTTTGTTTAACTTGAAAGAAATTTTGAGATCTTTCCTCTTGCAGAAGTATCAATTCAACATAATGTTATAATTCTACCTTGAATGGTGATTACTCATTGGTGAGGGAAGGAGAGTTGTTTCAACTGTTTATGGGACTGAGCACAAGTCCTTTCTGTTAAATAAAGCATAATATATGTTTGATACTTTGGTAGCCCAAGTACTTGCTTACATGGAAATTAAGAGCTCTTTTCTTTTTTGTTGTAAAGACTTTAGACATTAACCAAAATCTGATGGTTCTAAGGGAAACTGAATGGGGGCAAAATTAGCCAATTCTGATGCTCTCAGGGACAACCCGAACAGAAAGAGAAGTTCTTAGAGAGAAACTGATAGAATATAAACTCTGTCTTTGTCTATACAAGGCCAACACATAGTAGGTACTTCACAAATTCTTGGTGATTGATGGATTAAAGTCCTCAACACTATACCTGGTCTGTGTAAATTCAATGTTTCAGCTCTGGATCATGGATTATATACCACAAAGAAAGAATGCAAAATTATTTTCTTTATGATCACATATTTAAATCTAAAAGGGGAACCTAGAGATGATCTAGACCAGGGGTGGAGCCTGTGGCCTCGAGGCCACATGTGGGTGCTCTTTGCCACATGTAGGTCCTCAAGTGGGGCTCTTTGACTGAATCCAAACTTCACAGAACAAATCCCCTTAATGAAAGGATTTGTTCTGTAAAACTTGGACTTAGTAAAAAGACTGCACCAGAAGACCAGGAGGCCACATGTGGCCTCAAAACTACAGGCTACTCACCTTTGATCTAGACCAGTACTCTTATTTAAGAGACAAATAAACTGCAGCTCCAGATGCATTTACAAGGTGTCACACATGTAGTAAGGAGCAAAACCAAAATTTGAATCCAGGCCCACTGATCCCAAAACCAATTCCCTTCCTATTATATCATATTGCCTCTCCTTAGCTCCTACTTCTAACACTCAGTTCTTAACAAGGGATTTAAAGATCCCCAAACCCATGATAAAGTCCAGGGAATCTGTGAATCTGGATGGTGAAAAGTACATGTTTATTTTCACTCATCTCTAGGTGAAATTTAGCATTTCTTTCTATTAATGAATGGAAGCAACAAACATTATTCTGAAAAGGGGTTGATAGGCTTCACTAGACTGCCAAAGAGGTCCATGACTGAAACAGGACAAGAATGCTTGCTCAAATACATTTTCTGTCTTGTCAGAGATGGATAGTATTTGAACAGGCTTTAACCAGGTGGCTACTTGAGGTGACAATATGGAAATGTCTTCAAAGAAACAAAGCCCAATTGATGTGTGATGTGCAGCAGCTGGTACTGATTCTAAGCGGCCTGGTGTTCCTGCTTATAATTTACATTCCTGCATCTATTCCTTATTTTTGGCATCCCAGAACCCATTCCAAATTGCTTTTCACTTAGTCTAATAATACAAACCTTGATGTCAAACATGATTCATAAACCATGACTAAAAGCATCTGAACTTCACAAACCAATAGAAAATAATGCTAAGGGCTGCCTTCATAAATGGGGATTTATTTCAAAATGCAGAGGCTGTTCTGTTTAGAACTGCATTAAGTTTCACATGGAAGGCTAACTCCATCTCTGGAAGGAAGTTAAGAACTCAGAAGTCTGCATACTTTAATTTTTATCAAAATTACTACCTATTCTAGAACTTTGATTTATGGTATGTCTAAATGGGGTGGGGGAGTAGGAATCTGAAGGGATTAGACACAGATACCCCTATCAAGAAACAGGCAACAGGAGAAGCAGTGTGATGTAGTGGACTGAGGACTGGCCACATGAGTGAGTAAGACTGGGAAGGGGTCAAATCCTGTGTCTGACATATATTGCTCCATGTCCCTAGGATAGTTACTAACCTTTCAATGCCCCAGGTAAATCCTGAAGACTATAAGTTGCCAAGCAAATCTTGAACCCAGAGGTCCCTATACTCATGAAATCATGTCTGGTATACCTCACAAAAATTAGAAAGGAAGGGGAAATAGATCATGGGAACAGGTGGATGGCTGTGTAAAAGAAATCATGCAATGCTGCTCTTCTATCCAAAGTGTGAGTGGTATTCTTTTTTTATATTTGAAACCTTTAATTTTAAAACCTCGAAATTTCAGATCCATTCCCTTCCTCCCTTGTCACCCATTCCCTCTGGGAAGATAAGTAGTTCAGTATGTGTTGTACATGTATAGCTATGCAAAACATTACCATAGTAGATATATTGTAAAAGGCTTCTTATAATTCCCTCCCACCCAACCCACCCCCACCTGGTCCATTCCCTACTTTGATCCTGTCCCTCTTCAATAGTGGGTACTTCCAACCTCCTCTCCCCCCAGAATGCCCTCATCTCCATCATCCCCCCCATCCCCCTTCCCCCTACTCTGCTGCAGGGTGAGATATCCCATTTAGTATGTATGTCATTCTCTCCCTGAGCCAAATTCAATGAAAATATGGTTTTGCCTTTTTGCCTTCCTGTTCTACCCCTCCCCTGCAGCCACATCCCCTTGCTTCTTCTACATGAGATAGTTTACCCTACCCTGTCTCTCCCCATCTCCTCTTGCCACTTTCCTCTCTCACCTCTTAACTTCACCCCTTAAGTATCATCCCTTCCCAACAAATGCAACTTATGCCCTCTATCCATATATAACTGTAAACATATATACACACATTCACATATGTATTCATATGTCTATATACCCTTCTTCCATTATTTTCATACTGAGAAATGTTTCATCAGTCACAGTTATTGTTTTCCCATGTGGGAATGCAAATAGGTCAGCTTTGATAAGTTCCTTTTGATTTATTTTCCCTGTTTACCTTCTCAGGCATCTCTTGCTTCTTGTGTCTGGATGTCAAATTTTCTATTCAGCTCTGGTTTTTTCCTCAAGAATGCTTGAAAGTCCTCTATTCCACTGAATGACCATATTTTCCCCTGAAACAAAATACTCAGTTTTGCTGGGTAGGTGACCCTTGGGTTCATTCCCAGTTCTTTTGCCCTTTGGAATATCATATTCCATGCCCTTCGATCCCTCAGTGTAGAAGCTGCCAGGTCCTGGGCTATTCTGATTGTGTTTCCACAATATTGAAATTGTTTCTTCCTGGCTGCCTGTAGTATTTTCTCCTTGATCTGGGGATTCTGGAACCTGGCTATAATATTCCTGGGAGTTTTCTTTTTGGGATCCTTTTCAGGAGGTGATCTGTGGATTCTTTCAACCTCTATTTTGCCCTCTGGGTCTAAAACATCAGGGCAATTTTCCTTGAGAATTTCTTTAAGGATGATTTCTAGGTTCTTTCTTTGATCATGGCTTTCAGGTAGTCCAATAATTTTTAAATTATCTCTCCTGGATCTATTTTCCAGGTCAGTGGTTTTTCCATGAGATATTTCACATTGCCTTCTATTCTTTCATTTGTTTGGATCTGTTTAACAGCATCTTGATTTCTCATAAAGTCACTAGCTTCCATTTGCTCCAGTCTAACTCTGAAGGAATGAATCTCCTCAGTGAGCTTTTGAGATTCTTTTTCCATCTGGCAAATTTAGCTTTTTAAGGCATTCTTCTCCTCATTGCCCTTTTGGGCCTCCTTTGCCAGTCTATTTTTTTTTTTTTTTTTGCTTTTTGGAGGGCAATTAGGGTTAAGTAACTTGCCCAAGGTCACTTGGCTAGGTTTTTGTTTGTGTGTGCATTAAGTGTCTGAGGCCGGATCCGAACTCAGGTCCTTCTGACTCCAGGGCCGACGCTCTACTCACTGCGCCACCTAGCCGCCCCCTCGCCAGTCTATTTTTTAAGGTGTTATTTTCCTCAGTCAGGCTGTTGACTCTCACTTCATATTTTTCCTGCACCCTTCTCATTTCTCTTCCCAATTTTCCCTCCACTTCTCTCATTTGATTTTTAAAGTCCTTCTTAAGGTCCTCTATGGCCTGTAACCCACTCATATTTTCCTTTGGGGCCTTTGGAGCAGGATTTCTGACCTCACAGTCCTCCTCCTGCTTCATGCTTCCATCCTCTTTGCCCCCAAAATAGGAGTCTAATGTTGCATTTTTCTGTTTATTTTGTTTCCTTTGCCTAGGCATGTTGCCACTTAATTACTTGATTTTGGGGCTTTTTGCCACAGTAGGACTCTGCCATCAGACATGGGAGTTTCCGACCCGAATGTTGGGGTCTTCACATCTTCTGATTCTGGCAAGTTGGGTGCCCACCCCAGACCTCCATCCCAGACTGCAATGCAGATCCAGGGAGGTTAAAACAAGAGTGATTAACCCCCACACTGATTGCTGGATCTCCCTACGGTTCACAGGCAGGGGCTGGAGCTGCCACTGAAACTGCAAAATGGCATGTCTCCTGAGTGGTTTCTAGCCCCCAGGGGAAGAAGCCAAAGCGTTCCCCAAATACTGGTCCCAAAGTCCATAGGGCACTAACCTCTCACTTTGTTCTAGGCATGTCTGTGTTGATAATTCTGGAATCACCACAGCTGCTGGTGTTCTGGGATCCCTCCAGCCAGCTGCTGGCCTGGCCACCCTGGGGCTAAAACTGTGGCTCATGCGGGCCTGGGCTTGGCTCCCAGAGTGCTGTGCTGTTGGCTCCCAGAGTGCTGCACTGGCCACTCCCTGCAGGGCAGCTGGGCTGTCCTTAGTGGGAGGTTAGCTTCTCTGTGTTGTTCTGTGGGTGCTGGGGCTCCAGAATTTGGTCAGAGTCCCATTTTACATGGTTTGGGGGTTATCTGGGGGGAGAGCACCTTAGACATGCTGTTTCTACTCCACCATCTTGGCTCCCCCTGAGTGAGTGGTATTCTTTAGAGGGGTCCCAAAGATTTTTATAAAAGTGGGACTTTAATCAGCAAATAGTCAATGTATATCATATTTTAGTGATCTGTGGGTTGTTCAGGGAGGACTAGCAACCCTGGCATGAGGGCTTGCCAATACCTTTTCAGGGCTGCTATCCTCCTTTCTCCCAACTCTCACCTGTGGCTCCAAGAAGCTGTAGCATATACAGATACCACACCCTAGTAAAACCATCTTGGCAGATGGGCTAAACCAAGTTGACAGTAACCAATAGGACTCAAACCTGTTGATGAGTTAGGGGGATATCTAGATGTGAAGACTTCCTTGGGCAGAATGGGTGGATGAGAACAATTTGTTCCAACAGCCATGATGGCAGCTGAGGCAGGCTCTGTGCAGCCTTTAGAGCTTGGTCAGACATTGAAGATGCCACAGTCATCCACTGCATCCTGGGCCATCTCTAGCTGTGTTGATTTTGTCTCTTCCTGCACTTTAATGACTCTGAAAGAGAAGGTGAAGCTTAATCCTTTTGCAACTCTGCATCACTTCAATCCAGCTTATGTTCAAGTCAAGGCATCACCCTGTGATTAATGCATTAAACATTTAATTCTTGGCTTTAATATTAAAACCCTCTATTTTCATAGCAGTGAATTAAATGAAAAGTGGGCTATTTTTGTTAGGCAAAATATAAGAAAGAGCAGATGTGAACTGAGAAAAATCCAAGACAGATTTTGAAAAAAAAATCATTGATGTGCTTAAACCTTTTTTTACTATTTTGTCCAACTGGGGCCAAACAACCTGATCTTAGCAAGGATGAAAAGCAAGGTGGAGTATGGACTGCAAGGCTGGATTTGGAGCCCAGAGGGCTAGGCTTAAATGCCTCCTCCTTCCTGGACCGGTTGTGTGACCATGGAGAAATGCTTCACTCCTTGGACCTTCAGCTTCTGCATCTATAAAATGAGGATCATAATAAAGCTTGGAGGAGGGCAAAGAACATTAGGATAAATCTGCTCTCTAGCACTTATTACCAACGTCATCTTGATTGGGTCACTACATCTCTCAGGGCCTTCGTTGCTTCATCTGTAAAATGAAGGGTTTGAACAAGAGGGAGGGCACCCTCTGAGATCCTTCACAGATCCAGAATTATGATCATGTGAACTTTGGTACCTACCTATCTTGTGGGGTTGTTGTTAGGCTTGAATGAGGTCATGTCTGTGAAGTGCTCTCTGAATGTCAGCTATGACTCAGTTAACCTATGGTTACTTAGGTTGAACACACAATCCATGTTGTCATGGTTAATTCATTTGTATGGTGTTTAACCAAATGGATTGGATGGATTCTAGAGACAGAGCAATCAATGGATTTTTACCATGTTTAGAATTGTAAAGGCCTGAAAAAGAACAATAATTGTTGAGGAAAATACTTTTCTGAGGACATTCTTTCTTATTTTCTGGGGGAAAATGCTAAAGTTAGAAGTTTTAGATTCTAAAATATTTTGGAATGGCGAACAAAATAGTCAAGATAAGACATCCTTGTATCGTACTACACTTTCCCTCGCCAAGATTATTTCTAAAAGAAAATTAATAGTGAGTTTCTCATGTAAAATTATGGAATTTAATGGATAAACAGTTAAAGCAATCTGTAATAACACTCAGTGAAACACAGTGGTAATGTCCTTTGAGAGCAGATAAAAAACCAAAGAACATCTTCTAGAAATAGTAATAGCCAAAGTTCCTTAAGTACCTAGTAATGGAAGAATTAACAAGAATGCCTATCAGCTTTGACAGCCAGCTCTGTGAAAACTCAAAGGCTAATATCTTTGGAGAGTAGCTCCAGAAGAGATAGGTCGTACATAAGTAAAAATCATAGCTAAAGGTCAGAATTCCTCCAATCACTCCCATGTAAGGCTGTTGATAAGCTTCCATAAGGAGAGGAGCAATGACCACATTGTGTATCTCTATGGTACTTTTCACAAACTAGTTCCCCTAGAGAACCTTCCAGATGAAAAACCAGAAGAAAGCAAATTCCCACATAACTTGCAAGTAGCCAAAAATAATGTGATTTTAAAGCCAATTTTATCATGTCAGTGAGCTGAAATTATTGCCTTTTGCTTGATCTCACTAAATGTTCTATATGCAATCAATTAGTTTTGAGATTTTAAGTAAATTCTTGATTATAAGTACAAAAGAAATTAAGGTGAAAATCTTTATTAATTTTATTTCTGACCAATTCATTCTGAAAGACTCTTAGATTCAGTATTCAAAGGCAGAAATATGAGTACTAATAGCATCAACATTGATGCACCATTTTGGGACAACTTTATTTTTTAGAAAGATTTTCTTTATAATGATCTAAGAACTGCTTCCCTATAATTTCTATCCATTGTTCCTAGTGCTGTCCTCTGGGGCAAATAAAATGAATAAAACCTTTCTTTCCACATGACACCTTTCAAATATGTGAAGACCTTAACTGTATTGGAGATAGTTATCTCTTCTCTATGTTAAACATACACAGTTCTTTGTATTGAACTCCCAGATTCATGTCTTGCATCATTTTTGTTCCTCTCACCATTTCAACCTCCCTCCTCTGGACATATCTGTCAATGCCTCTTCTGAAACATGGCACTTTGAAATGCACATAATTTTTCAAATGTGATCTGACCAGGTTGACAGAACTATCTCTTCTTTCTTTCTTTTAATATAGCTTAAAACCATAAAATTAGACACTTGAAGTAGCTCTCATTTCTTGTGTCACCTTTTTTTGTGGAAGGGAGAACAATGTTTTGGTTTAAAAGATTTTCATTTTCCAATTTTGCAAGACAGCAGTAAACAAAGATCTTATGAATATATATGTATATCTTTGTATATATATATGTATATAAGTGAAAGTGTTGACAAGTTCATAGGATTTTGAAAGCAAGGCTTATTTTGAAAAATAAAAAGGTGTCAACAATCTATTGCCAACAATTGAGATATATTAATAAAACAGAAATGCAATGACAAAGTAGCTATCATCAAAGTCAGAGCAAAATAAAAATACAGCATTCACAAGTGCCTCAGTGGAATTGTGGAATACTTTCTATTTTAGAAGCATTCACTAGCTTTAAGACAAAATGTCATTTGAATTATTTAGTAAGCCTATTGTATTTATGGGAAATATTAGATAAAATATTTACCTATTCTCTCCCTTTTGTTTTCAGCCTAGATGTGATTTTATTGGGGGTAGGTATCTTCCACTGTAGAAACCTTCTTCTTGGCAATTGGTCTAGCTTACAGCATTGGAGAATGCCTGGGGGCATTGAAAGGGTAAGTGACTTCCCCAGGGTCATGTAGGCTGCATATATGAAAGTAAGACTTGAAACCACATATTTCTAACTTCAAGGTTAGACCCAGGCACTTTTTTTGTGGTGTCACCACCTCTGCGAGAGGCTATTTCCCACTACCATCATATATGAGATTAAAGGCAATCTTCTCCTTTCTCTCTTACTTTTTTTTCAGTACCCTTCTACAATAATGGTTCATCAACACATAACACTCAGCAATCCCAGATTCAAGACATTATAGGAAGAACAACCTCAGGGTACAAATTATATTCAAATGGGTAAATTACAGGTACATAATACACCTACAAATTTTAGCTTTGTCCAATTTAACAGACAATTTTGATTTTTTTTTTAGCACTCTTTCCCTTTCCCAGGCCAAATGATCTCTCTTTCTCTCACTCAAACATCCTACCCCCAAGGCCTCTGAGAGAAATAAAATCAGAATTTCTGTCTGGTTGCCCAAGCTTAGGCTGCTGCAATTTTTTTATGATTGAGAATTTTTTTATTATAAAGAATTGTTAATTCTTTATGTCCCATCTTAAACTGGTTCTTTCTACCCCATTGGGTCCTATACCTGAAAATGTCTTGAACTCTTAAACAAGGCTATTAGTCCTTACCCTTATCTCCTTTTTATGTGTTATCCCCATTAGAATGTAAACTCTTTGAGGGCTGGTACTGTCTTTTTTTCGCTTGTATTTCTATCCCCAGCATTTATTATAGTGTCTGGCATATAGTAAGCACTTAATAACACTTGATTTATTTACCTATCATCTATCTATTTTGGCTCAAACTAGACTGATTTTATCCAATATACTCTTTTCCTGTTATTGTTCTAGAGTAACTTAAACATTAGTTGTTTCTTGTCTCAGGGTCTCCTTGATTGTCTCTGCTCAGTTTTCATTTTCCTCAGCTCAAACTTTACTCCTGTTCCTTCCTAGATCTGATTTCCCTTTTTCCTACCTATGAAGTCACACTTGTCATTTCTCCCTCACTCCACCCTTTTCTCATTACTTTGCATCCTCCATGAGCTTCAATGTTCCATTAGTTTAACATATGCCTACAAATAATTCCTAATTACACTTAGCACCAAATCTCGTCCATAGGTGTTCACGCATGCACGCATGCACGCACACAAATGCACACACACACACACACCATGCATAATCAATAAAAGATATTGAACTATTCATATTGCAAAACATCAAGACTCAAAAAAAAGATCAAGGTCTGCATTAGAAGGGTATCATGTTTTGGTGGTGGTATTTTCAGATTGATTCTTCCTGATAAACGTTTATTTCATCTCCAACTCTTTATGAATCTCTTCCATATATTTACTGGGCTTTCTCTCTTTTTCTCTCTACTCACCCTTAAAAACAATTTTAAAATTGAGAAAAAAGGTTTCTTAATGTATAACTCTCAGTTCAAAGGAAATTTACTAAGACTCTCCTCGTTGGTGGAGATCAGTTACTCAATGCTTCCCACCTGCATGAGGAGTGGAGTTAGGGAGAGATTGAGAGCAGAAAGTGCCTGGTCTTCTGGCTTTCAGGTTCAGTTGGAAGAGAGAAGGCATAGGGTTCCCAAATCTCTTCAGAGAGAGAATCCTAAAGGGAAGGACTTAGGGAAGAAACCAACATATAAAAGAATCAGCACTTTACAACAATATTTTTTTTTGCCTTTTTTGGAGGGGGAAGGCAGGGCATTTGGGATTAAGTGACTTGCCCAAGATCACACAGCTAGTAAACATTAAGTGTGAGGCCGAATTTGAACTCAGGTCCTCCTGACTCCAGGGCCGGTGCTTCACCACCTAGTTGCCCCTATACCATCCTTTTTATGTGAAGATTATACCACTGTCTGAGGTTTAGGCTTCTTTAGTAATAGAAACAAATTTACATTTGCAATATGAGCTGAAGACTACTCTGTCTTTAATGGAGGTTCTCCAACACAGCTTCAGTTTGCCCACAGTTCAGAGAAGGGTGGAGGTGCTATTCATCAGAGAAAGCTCTGGAATGCCAGCCCCCAGGATGCCTTGTGCCTGGACATGGGACTGCGTCAGTAAGCATGAGTTGGAAGGGATGTCTAGGAAGCAACCATGCAGAAAGAGAGTAAAGTGACTCTTAGATGAAGCGTGCAAAAACCACAGGTGCTAGTGAAGGGGGAGGTTGGCATCACAGAGAACGCACAATGACATTGTATGGTATGGAATGACAGTGTTGTGATGGTTCCAGAGTCAACTGTTTGTGAGATGCCTCGCTAGTCAGCCAATTCCAAGACATTAGTTCTGTTTAGTTTGCCCTCTTGAGGAAAAATAAAAGGGTAAAAGTCTCAAAAGGCAAGTAGCTGAGCTAAAACACCTGAACTGACTGTGACGTCCCACCTCTGATAGTAGGTATAAGAGAGCAAGGGATTAGAAGGCAATTTGAATATCACTCTGGTGGAGGTGTGGGAGATGACAGTTATTTTGTATATACATGTGGAGAACATTTATTTCAGGATTCTATTCCTTGTCATTAATCTGTTTTAATTATGCCTTCTCCTTTTGAATATGAGTCTTTAGTATGGTCTGCCTGGAGATATATCATTAAAAAGAATACATTGAACTAGCAAAATTCCAAGGAGTTCCAAACTTATGTGAGGGCCAGGGGAGGACATTGATGGTAAATGTTTGAGAAATAGTTCTCCGGGAAAAAAAAAAATGTATGTGCAACAATTTTCCTCCATTGCTTTCTTAAGTCTAGACAATCAACAAAACAATAAATCAAGCAGCTGCTGATTTCCAAGGAATAAATACTCATTGAATATTTCAAAATTAGCTCTTCCAAGGGAGTTCAAAGTGGCTCCAGGATATCCCTGGCCTGGGAGAACATTTTGACTCATTTATGCATTCTCTTCTGGTGTTCCTACTACCAAAGGCATACACTTTTAAAGAGTAGAATGTCTTACAAGGACAAATTTGGGGTAATGAAATAGAATGTTTAAATTAATTCTACAGGGATCACTCTCACGACCATGATCTCACTTGTGTCATCCTAAACATTATAAACTAACCAAAGCCATATAGTGCAGTTGAAAGAACATTGAATTCCAATTCTACTCCATCAGACACTTAGAACTATAACAATCCATGACAAATATGCCAGGATTTTAGTGGCAGAAAGGACTTTAGAGATCATCTAACCCAACTTTTTTATTTCATAGATGAGATAAGCAATTTGGGCAAGGTCACAGATTAAAAGTAGTGGGGTTGGGATGTGACCTTAGTCTTTTGAATCTGGTTCAATTGTTCTTTCCACTAAATCATTTTGTAAAGCTTTCTTCAGCTTCTATGATTCTGTGGTTATCAACCTGACCTGCAGGGCGTAAATCAATGTTTTTGACTTTATGACAATAGTGATCACAAAAGCCAAATCAATTATGTAGCAATTGGTATTCATCACTTAGAAGTCAGAGATGGAGAGATTAGTTATCTGACTTTTCTCAAGTCATTTCCTCAAATGGTTGTGATAGTAGGAAAATAGAAGGTGGTTGCTGTGTTACTTTAAAAGGAGGAATGAAAGAAATAGAAAAGTCACTCTAAGTAACATGAAGAATGCAGCCATCTCAACATAATACATAGTACTTATTATATAGGCTTTCCTGAAATGGAAATTTATTGCTGTATATTTTGAATCCTTTCTCATGTTCTGCTATGCACATGGTAATGCTTTTTTCTTTTCTTTTCTAGTTTGTATTATTTTAATTTCAGTATTTAAGTCAGCTTCTTTTTTTCTTATCTTCTATTTAAAGTTTAAATTCTAATTTAAAGTTTAAAATAAAAAAACTCTTACAAAAAGAAGAAAGAACACAGCCATCAAAGACCTATGAAATATGTCGAGGATGATATCTCTTAACTAAGGGTAAAATTGATAGCTCCATTGCCATTAAAGCTAAAGAGATGTGTATTTCATATTCTGATTTCCTTAGAGAGGAAGGACTTCCATATTGTCATTGAGGTAAAAAAAATCGCCCAAGATTCTAATATCTATCATCAAACTATAATTAGGATGTTGGGTTTTTGGGTTTTTTACATCTCTGTGTAAAAAAATGAAAATAACGACAGCCAAAAAAACCCAACAAAACCTGAATCTGTTCCCATATCCATTACTTTTTCAGAGGATTCATGGAATAAATTATAAAGTCAGGATTTCCCGTAGTTCTGAAATTAGTGTCTTATTTTTCACTTCTTATGAAGAAATGAGGACAGTTCCATTAGCTCTGCCTACTTGAAAAGCACTTTGAGATCTCAAGCACTTTGAGATCAAGGATAGAAGTAAGAAATTTTCCCCATTTTATCAAAGCTGCTGAATCTTCTGGTCCCAGAAGTCCAGAGGCCACTGAATTGAAAATATTGAATGGTATCAATGTATGTGCCCAAGATGTCAAAGACTGAATATTTCAAGAAAACCCAAATTAAAAACTTGACGCGAACCCACACCAGTTCAAAATTATGTAAAAGGGGGACTCTGAACGACCTCTGGAGCTCCAGCACCCACAGAACGACACAGAGAAGCTAACCTCCCACTGAGGACAGCCCAGTAGCCCGGCAGGGAGTGGCCAGCCCAGTGCTCTGGGAGCCGAGCCCAGGTTCCCAGGAGTTGAAAGTTTTAGCTCCAGGTTGACCAGACCAGCAGCCAGCTGGAGGGACCCCAGAACAGCAGCAGCTGTGGCTTTTCCGGAATTACCAACACATAGATGCCTAGGACAAAGTAGTGCCCTTTGGACTTTGGGACCAGTATTTGGGAACATGTCAGCTTCTTCCCCTGGGGGTGAGAAGCCACTGAGGAGATGAAGCACAGCCGCCATTTTGCAGCTTCAGTTGCAGCTTCAGCTTCTGGCCTATGGACTGTAGGGGGATCCAGCAATCAGTCTGGGGAGTAATTGCTCTTGTTTTAACCTCCCTGGATTTGGATTGTGGTCTGTGGTGGAGGTCTTGGGGTGTGTGTCCAGCTTGCCAGAGCGTGTGGGGGCTTCAGGGAGGGCAGCCAACTAAATACCTCTGGCAGTTGAGAAGACCCCAATGTTTGGGACAGAAGCTCCCCTGTCTGGTGGCAGAGTCCTACTGTGGCAACAAGCCCAAAAGTCAAATAATTAAGTGGCAACATGCCTAGGCAAAGGAAACAAAATAAACAGAAAAATTCAATATTGGAATCCTATTTTGGGGGCAAAGATGATTGAAGCATGGAACAGGAGGAGGACTATAAGGTCAGAAATCCTCCACCAAAAGCCCCAAATGAAAAGATGAGGGGGTTACAAGTCATAGAGGACCTTAAGAAGGATTTTAAAAGCCAAATAAGAGAAGTGGAGGAAAAATTGGGAAGAGAAATGAGAAGGATGCAGGAAAAGTATGAAATCAGAGTAACAGTCTGACTGAGGAAAATAACACCTTAAAAATAGACTAACTCAAATGGCAAAAGAGGCTCAAAAAGGAAATGGGGATAAGAATGCCTTAAAAAGCCAAATTTGCCAGATGGAAAAAGAATCTCAAAAGCTCACTGAGGAGATTCATTCCTTCAGAATCAGATGGGAGTGAATGGAAGCTAGTGATTTTATGAGAAATCAAGATGCTGTTAAGCAGATCCAAGCAATTAGAAGAAGAGAAAGCAATGTGAAATATCTCATGGGAAAAACCACTGACCTGGAAAATAGATCCAGGAGAGATAATTTAAAAATTATTGGACTACCTGAAAACCCTGATCAAAGAAAGAACCTAGAAATCATCCTTCAAGAAATTCTCAAGGAAAATTGCCCTGATGTTTTAGACCCAGAGGGCAAGATAGAGGTTGAAAGAATCCACAGATCACCTCCTGAAAAGGATCCCAAAAAGAAAACTCCCAGGAATATTATAGCCAGGTTCTGGAATTCCCAGATCAAGAAGAAAATACTCCAGGCAGCCAGGAAGAAACAATTTCAATATTGTGGAAACACAATCAGAATAGCACAGGACCTAGCATCTTCTACACTGAGGGATAGAAGGGCATGGAATATGATATTCCACAGGGCAAAGGACCTGGGATTAAAAGCAAGAATCACCTACCCAGCAAAACTGAGTATCTTGTTTCAGGGGAAATGTGGTCATTCAGTGGAATAGAGGACTTTCAAGCATTCTTGAGGAAAAAACCAGAGTTGGATAGAAATTTTGACTTTCAGACACAAGAAGCAAGAGATACTTGAGAAGGTAAACAGGGAAAAGAAATCAAAAGGAACTTATCAGAGTTGAACTATTTACATTCCTACATGGAAAAACAATAACTGTTACTAATGAAACCTTTCTCAGTATGAAAATAATTGAAGAAGGGTATATAGGTATATGAATATATATGTGAATGTGTGTATATATGTTTACAGGTATACATGGATAGAGGGCATAGGTCGAATTTGGTGGGAAGGGATGATACTTAAAGGGTGAAGTTAAGAGGTGAGAGAGGAAAGTGGCAAGAGGAGACGGGGAGAGACAGGGTGGGGTAAACTATCTCACGTAGAAGAGGCAAGTGGAAGTAGTTGCAGGGGAAGAGAAGAACAGGAAGGCAAAAAGGTAAAACTATATTGTCATTGAATTTGGCTCAGGGAGAGAATGACATACATACTAAATGGGATATCTCACCCTGTAGGAGAGTAGGGAGTAGGGGCATGAAAGGGAGGATGATGGAGGGGAGGGCATTCTGGGGGGAGGGGAGGTTGGAGGCACTCACTTTTGAAGAGGGACAGGATCAAAGTAG
>WOXC01002766.1:145000-176120 GCA_011680675.1 Gymnobelideus leadbeateri
GCGGCTAGGTGGAGCAGCGAGCAGAGAGCCAGCCCTGGAGCCAGAAGGACCCGAGCTCGGATCCGGCCCCAGACACCCAACACACAAACAAAAACCCAGCCATGTGAACCTGGGCAAGTCACCCAACCCCAATTGCCCTCCAAAAAAAAATAATAATCATCCCTTCCCATCAAATTCAACCTGTGCCCTCTATCCATGTATACCTGTGAACATATGCCATGTACCCTTCTTCAATTATTTTCATAATGAGAAAAGTTTCATCAAGCACAGTTATTGTTTTTCCATGTAGGAATGTAAATAGTCCAACTTTGATAAGTTCCTTTTGATTTCTTTTCCTTGATTACCTTCTCAAGCATCTCTTGCTTCTTGTGTCTGAATGTCAAATTTTCTATTCAACTCTGGTTTTTTCATCAAGAATGCTTGAAAGTCCTCTATTCCACTGAATGACCACATTTTCCCCTGAAACAAGATACTCAGTTTTGCTGGGTAGGTGACCCTTGGGTTCATTCCCAGCTCTTTTGCCCTCTGGAATATCATATTCCATGCCCTTCTATCCCTCAATGTAGAAGCTGCCAGGTCCTGTGCTATTCTGATTGTGTTTCCACAATATTGAAATTGTTTCTTCCTGGCTGCTTGTAGTATTTTCTCCTTGATCTGGGGATTCTGGAACCTGGCTATAATATTCCTGGGAGTTTTCTTTTGGGGATCTTTTTCAGGAGGTGATCTGTGGATTCTTTCAACCTCTATTTTGCCCTCTGGGTCTAAAACATGAGGGCAGTTTTCCTTGAGAATTTCTTTAAGGATGATTTCTAGGTTCTTTCTTTGATCATGGCTTTCAGTTAGTCCAATAATTTTTAAATTATCTCTCCTGGATCTATTTTCCAGGTCTGTGGTTTTTCCCATGAGATATTTCACATTGCCTTCTATTCTTTCATTTGTTTGGATCTGTTCAATAGTATCTTGATTTCTCATAAAGTCACTAGCTTCCATTTGCTCCAGTCTAACTCTGAAGGAATGGATCTCCTCAGTGAGCTTTTGAGATTCTTTTTCCATCTGGCAAATTCGACTTTTTAAGGCATTCTTCTCCTCATTGCCTTTCTGAGCCTCTTTTGCCATTTGAGTTAGTCTATTTTTTAAGGTGTTATTTTCCTCAGTCAGGCTGTTGACTGTCATTTCATACTTTTCTTGCATCTTTTTCATTTCTCTTCCCAAATTTTCCCCCACTTCTCTTATCTGCTTCTTAAGGTCCTCTATGGCCTGTAGCCAGCTTGTATTTTCATTTGGGGCTTTTGGTGCAGGAGTTCTGACCTCACAGTCCTCCTCCATGCTTTGAGCCTCTTTGCCCCTAAAATAGGAGTCCAGTGTTGAACTTTTCTGTTTATTTTGTTTCGTTTGCCTAGGCATATTGCCACTTAATTACTTGATTTGGGGGCTTGTTGCCACAGTAGGACTCTGCCACCAGACAGGGGAGCTTCCGCCCAAACGTGGGGTCTTCACAACTTCTGCCAGTTGGATGGCCTCTGTAAAGCCTCCACCCACTCTGGCAAGTTGGATACCCACCCCAAACTTCCCCCCCAGACCACAATCCAGATCCAGGCAGTTTAAAGCAAAAGCGATTAACCCCAGACTGATTGCTGGATCTTCCTACAGTTCGAAGACCAGGAGCTAGAGCCACTACTGACACTGCAAAATGGCTTCTGTGCAGCTGTTTCTTCAGCAGCTTTTTGCCCCCAGGGGATGAAGCCACGTGTTCCCCAAATACTGGTCCCAAAGTCCATAGGGCACTAACCTCTCACTTTGTCCTAGGCATATCTGTGCTGATAATTCTGGAATCGCCACAGTTGCTGGTGTTCTGGGGTTCCACCAGCTGGCTGAAGGCCCGGCCACCCTGGGGCTAAAACCGCAGACCTGGGCTCGGCTCTGTGGGCTGTGCTGTCATTTCCCTGCGCACTGTGCTGCCTGCTCTCAGAGCGCTGTGCTGGCTGCTCCCTGCAGGGCTGTTGGGTTGTCCTCAGCAGGAGGTTAGCTTCTCTGTGCTGTTCTGTGGGTTCTGTGGCTCCAGAAGTTGTTCGGAGGTCCCTTTCAGATTGTTTGAAATTTGTGTGGGGCAGAGTACATTGGAAATGCTGTTTCTACTCCGCCATCTTGGCTCCGATTGATTGGTTCTGATTAAGTTACCTGCTAAAGTGAGACAAGGATACCAAGTCAGTTAGCAATATAAGATCCTTTATCTTCTGCAGGCACCATATTTTGATTGCTTTTCTTCATGGTTTATAAAGTCTGGAGCTTTTTTTTTTTAAGGTAAATCAGTTTATTATTTATTTATTACATTAAATTTATTATATTTATTATATTATTTCATATGATATGATATGATATATTTATTATATTCACTCAGCTTACATGAGTATTTACTATTACTATTTCTCCAATTGTTTAGATCTGTCTTTGTTTCCAAGAACATTTCATAATTGTGTTCATATAGTTCCTGTATGGGTCTTGGTAGGCAGATTTCCAAGCACTTTATACTACCCGTAGTTATTTTAAATGGAATTTAAATTTCTCTATCTCTTCCTGCTGGGTTTTATTGGTGACATAAATAAATGCAGATAATTTGTTGCAATTTTACTGAAGTTGCTAAGTGTTTTGATTAGTTGTTTAGTTGACTATCTAGGGTGCTCTAAAGAAATCTTCATACAATCTGCTAAAAGTAATAGTTTTGCTTCCTCTTTGCTTATGTCTGTTCCTTTGAATTCTTTTTTTAAAATTTCAAATAATGGTATCATAGAAAAAAAAAGATTTTATAAAAATATGTTGTTTAAAAATGGAAAATGATCTTTCTCTAATGATTTATTTGCAAGTTATGTTTAACCTTTAATCAATTTCTATTTTAAGATTGGCCTATAAAAGACTTGTCTTTTTATTTTTAGAACATGGAGACCTATGAAATTGTAATAGAAAACACTGGATTCCTCAAGTACAAAACTTCTCTGCATTCTAAACCCTGTCATGTACACAGTAGAAAACCCGTCAGACTTGGAGTCAGAAAATAAGGGTTTGGAGCCCAGCTCTACCATTGACTCTCTATGCAAACTTAGGGTAAATCACTTCCTTTCTTTAGGTTTAGGTTTCAGCTTCCTTATCTATAAAATGAGGGTCTTGGAAGAGATGGCCTAGTACTGCTCAGGTGAACTACTGTAATAGCCTCCTAACTGCTCTCTCTGCTTCCTTCTGCACTGGACTGGATACTTCCCTGCTCAGAAAAGACCTGAGAGGCCGAAATTTCACATACTACAAAGGAACAGCCTATCATAAATACATGCCTCATGAAGAGATGGGAGGCATTATATCTGAAAGCATTGGATAACATCACAAAAACATAAAATCTTAAAAGACTAGCAATGATAGGCTGCCAATGTAGGAGTAATATCATGAATTAGATGTCTGGGTATAGTCAGATCATTATCTCAATAAATCTACTATCAAAATCAGAACCAAATTAGAGAAATATTAAAATTTATAAGAAGAGATGGTATACAGTTAAAGCAATGCCAACCTAACCCATTTAAATAAGCTATTGGCATTGAGGAACGTAAAAATGGACAATAGAAAAGGCATAAACATAGTTGTTACAATTTCTTCTGTAAGATTCTGTTATTTAAAGCTGCCACCTTAATGAGAAAGCAAAGGGGCCTGGGAACCACCTTTGCTAAAAAACATTTGAGATTCTTACCAAGAAAAGAAATGGTAGGCAATAGGATGACTAGAATATAAATCTATAAATATGAATATAAACATGTCACATCTTTTCTAATTTTTGAGTTTTAATTACTTTTTTTCAAAATTATATTTTATTTTCATTTCCCAATTTTCTTTCTCCTCACCACCCCCATGCATTAAAAAGGCAAGGAAAACATTGTTTATCACATCTTATGTGGATTTGGAAGTAAACAGCATTAATTATCCAAACACTTGCAAGTGGTAGAGGGTAAGATGAATTTCTATAAGATGGTCATGGGACATAATTAGACCAAATAATCTTTAAGGATGAACCTGGGAAAAGGACAACAAGCAGATGAAAAATATCAGACTTTTTTCTTATCATCGAGTGGTAACTGATTATTTTGGTTTGTAACATCACTATCCCCAATGTGCAAAAACATTTTCAAAGAGCTCATAGTCTAAAGAGGGAAGCAACATGCAAGTACATCAAAGCTGTCCCCAATATGTAACACAATCATGTCATTGTGTGGCTCTAAGGGAGGCAGAATAGATATCTCTAGCCTCTTCTCCCCCACCCTTCTCCAAGATACTTTAATTCTTTCCAGAAAGGAGGGAAACAAGAGTTTGGAGCCAGAGAACACTCTGCTATCTTCAGAGAGTGTAGGGTACCAGGCTATAACTATATCTATCTGCTTGCTTAAATCTCATTGGTGTAGGGGATGTAGTTTTTAGGTACAAGTTTTGATTACTATTATTAATGGGGAAAGGAGGACCCCAAGCTTTATATCCAAGGCTTGACTCCCTTCCCACCAAAGAATAGTCCTACAATGAACACACATAGCAAAGAAATCCAATTATCCAAGTTGATAGCAAAACAGAAATAAGGAATTAGCTGACAGCATGCAAATTGTCATATACAAACAAGATCTATTCAGGATAGATTGGGGGCAGTCTGAGAGGAAAGACACTAATACTAAGGAGGCCTGGAAAAGGCTTTTTGCAGAATGTAGGACTTTAGCTGAGACTCAAAGAAAGCAGAGAAGCAGAGATGAAGAGGGAGAGGATTCCAGGCATGGGTCAGTGATGGTTTGGACTAGAGCTCTGAAGTCTTTCTCAACTATAAATCTATTATCCTATGATTAATAGGAAGAAATGGACAAAAACTGTACAGGAGGAAAAGTCCCAAATGAGTTGCAATCTGTGTCCTTGGAGGGAGTACCCATATGCCATGAACAAAACAGCCCATCTCTTGGCTCCAGGCATTCTCTCTGTCTATCCCCCATGCCTAGAAGTTTCAGCCTTCTCCTCTCTGACTAATTCCATGGTTTCCTTTAATTACCAGTTAAAATCCCACCTTCTACAAGAAACCCTTGCCAACACTTCTTAGTTGCAGTTGCTTCCCTATTTCTCCTGAGGATAGTTCGCTTTGTGTATATTTGTTTGCATCTTGACCCCCTTATTAGATTATAAGTTCCTTGAAGGCAGGGACTGTCTTTTATCTCTTTTTTATATGCCTAGCACTTAGCACAGCATCTGGCACATAGCAGATGCTTAATAAATATTATTGATTAATATTAATAAGATTATAACTCATTTGAAGCTTTGAGGATATACTCTGGGATGTTAGGAGGTCTATTTCTGAGCATATCTGTATATGTGGCTTCCAATATGGATATTTTGTGAGGTTTTCTGTGTAAATGAATATCTTTTATTGTCAATATGTTTGAAATCATGAATGTCTTAGTGAGGTGTGTGCATATAACGAAGGAGGAAAAGAAAGGAGAATGAGAATAATAAAATGTATTTATGTAATGGTTTACTTTTACAAAGCATTGTAAACCCTTGCTCTCATTTGTTCCTCACAACAGTTTTCTTAGGTGGGCAATGTAGGTACTATCAACAATTTGCAAATGGGGAAGCCGAGGCTTGTTTCTTAACTTCAACAGAGCTTTAGAACCATGCCTCCTGTACTGCTGCTGGTTCATCCTGGAGCTTCCCTCAGGACTTGGGTCTTCCCACTTGGGTAATCCCACTTCTCTCACTGGAAACTTTCTCCTAGAACTTCTATCTTGTGGAGGGACCCAGGCTGGCCTGCCTTCATTCTTCTCCCATCTCTGTTCCTGATGTCCTCTGGATTTCAGAGCCATACCCCCTGAGCCATGTACCTTCATTCCCTTTTGCCCCCTGCTTTTTAGCTCCTTTTGTGTATTTTCTCCTTTCCATTAAAATGTAAGCCATGTTGAGGACAGAGATTTTCTTTCTTTTTTCTTTTAATTATGTCCCCAGTGTTTACCACAGTGCCTGGCATATAGTCAATAAATATTTATTAAGTGCCTAGTACTTAATAAATGCTTATTTCCTTCCCTCCTTCCTTAAATGATTCCCAAAAGATTCTAAACATGGCTTTTAGACTTTAGGCCTAAAAAAGTCATGAAAACTTCTAATCACTTTATTGTAGGACAAGTCAGGCAAGGTGATTCCATACCACATGCTGCCAAACAGGTCATCCTAGAGAACTTCCACATGAAATAAAACCCCATCACTCATTTTGAGGTCATACAGACAAGACAAAGAGAAACCCAACTTACTCAGCAGCAGAGATAAGAAGGTGAAAAATCATCCTGCCAAGAAAACCAATGAGGTGAAGATGGACTGAATTTGGATGATATACACATCAGGCCTGAGAAGCATATCAAGCTAAATAAGATTTGGGGTGGCCTGCTCCAGCTTTGTGCCCCAGAACCCTAGCCAGTTCATCTGCCCAAGAACTCCCTACACCATCCTAGATGCCAAACTCTAAAAGTGGAGGAATGGCTTTTAAATGATTTTGAATAGTACTAAGCACATTCTAATGGATGTTTAAGTGAGTTTGAAGCAACAAATGGGAGAGGATGTGGAGGGGCTTTCTTCTCTCTGTGCCTCATGGGGGATGTTATTATTTCCTATGGGACCAGAAGGGGACAGTCACTCAGTACAAAGACAAACACTTTCCCTCAAGCTAACAGTCAGGATGCTTATGTACTTTGTTATTATCTTTTAAAACATGTCCAGAGGGCAGGGAGGTGGGGAGGAAGGGATTCATCTTCTACTTTTAATAACTAAGTTAGCTGTGCTAACTTCTTTTTCTTATATGGGTGTGTGCACGTGTGTTTCTGTATATATGTGTGTGTGTTTATAAACAAAAGAACACATTTAATTAAAAACACATTTAGAAATTAAATTAGAAATTAAAGGAATATGTGTGCATATTCTATATTAGATATGTATATGAATATACATGTGTACTCTATATTAGACATGTATGTGGTCATATCTGTATATTTACATATGTGTACACATATTTCATATGCTGCAATATATAAATATACATGTATATACACGCATTATATATAAACATGTGTATATATACACACAGTATACTCTATTATAGAGTGCACATGTATATATTTACGTATACATACACACAGAGTACACATGTATTCCTTTAATTTTTCCTTCAACACCTCCCCATCTCTGTTTAGTTTCATGCAATCATATGGTGTTTTAAGAGAAACATCAAATCCACCGTTTCCCAGGGCAAGGGCTAGTGCCTTTGCCAGGGGGCACCTGAGCACTCTCATGGACAAGAAAAAACCTCTGTAGGCTAGCTAATGGGAAGAGCTTGTACCTAAGAGAAGAAGATACTAAGCAACTCTGATGCTGAAGCTTGTTTGCCTGGTGACCTTGATTTAGGGGAGGGAAGCCAGTCACTGTCTGCAGAGTGACTACTCCTGTAGAATGTTTAGAACAATTAGAATGCTGAGCATCTTTACACCATAATGCCTAGGATCCCCACCTCAAGTCTGATATGATCTTTAGTGATGAGAAAGGCCTATTAAGTTATCTCTTCCAGTCCACTGCTAGCATTCCCTGTACTGTATCTTACTTTATCCTATATGATTCAGATTAATTCACTTGCACACTTAACACAGCTGCACATGCCGGACAGGACAGAAAATAAAAAACATACGTGTGCTTCCTCATACTAATGCTTGCTGACTTTCTCACCAACATGTGACTATGAGAACTTGGGGAGGCCCTTTCTGGTGGGGAGATTGTTTGCTTGGTATTCTGGAAGATTGATGGGGAGGAAGGCAAGGCAAAGGCTGGGTAACTCTCCATGGTGCTGTTGACAACAATTCTTAAAGTGAGGAACAACTCATCAAATAGAATTCATTCACTAAAGAAAGACAGAAGGTGGGATGATTAAACAAGTTTTCTTGCATTTTACCACCACTCCTTCCTGCCCTTCCCTATATCCAAGTTCTCGCCCGCTCCTGTCAACTCCAGTCCTCTTTTTTTTTCTTCAGTGGTATACAATCTCTGGCATGCAAAAAGATGGTGAAAACAGAAAATTCTCTCTTCTCAACCCTCTCTGGAAATGAAGAGCTACTGTGGTTACTCAGAATGTAATGATCTCATTCACTCTGTGACTTGTGTATAATTAGCTATGTCTTCACTCACTTATTTTGAGTTGTTCTTGTTATCCACCCATTCTTTGTTGCTTTATGCTGTAAGATCCTGGAGGACAGGTGCCCCTCCCATTCACCTGACCCATATGGCACCCTGAATAGTGTCACAGAGAAGGACAAGGAAGATTTATTAGGCAGACACTTAATAAACACTGACTAGGATGGAAAGTAGTAGCTTGCTGTTCCTAGTCCCAAACCACTGAAAAACAGTGTTCACTTGTTTGAGCTTAGGGTGGGGACTCTGCCTATAGGATGTTGGATGTGGCAACCCACCAGTGGGCTAGTTAGTAAGCTCTGCTAATCAGCTAAAGCTGTATGTTTAAAAGAACAAGAAGCTTCCACTTGAATGAACTGTTCACATAAATACTCTTGGCCAGAAGACAAAGTTGAAATATGCAGTCCTTACCCTTTGAAGGTCAGGGCATGGGACTGGCTTTTACACTCTCATCCATGCACTAATTGGAAAACAAGCATAGGGGACTCTGAATAGAAGTGTCCCCTATAGAGAAAGGGGATTGTATGAGAGGTGTTGTAAAGGTGAAACTGAAAGGCTTTGGCAAAGATTTAGTATGGAAGGTGAGAAATAATGAGGAGTCAAGGGTGACACCCAGGTTACCAGCCTGAGGGACTGGAAAGATGGTGTCTCCCTCTACAGGAATAGGGAGTTAGGAGGGGAAAGAGTTTAAGGGAAAAGATAATAAGTTTGGTTTTAGACATGTTGAGTTTAAGATGTCTACTGGACTTTCAGATTCTGAAAAGCAGTCAGAGATATAAGAATGAAGATCAGCAGAGAGGCTGAGGCAGGATAGGTAGATTTGAAAATTGTCAGCTTGGAGATGGCAATTAAATCCATGGGAGCTGATGAGATCAAGTGAGGTAGTATAGAGCAGGGAAAGAAGAGGGTCCATGATAGGACCCTGTGGGATGCTGATGGTTAGAAGGCATGATCTGAATGAGAATCCAACGAAGAAGACTGAGGAGAAGTGGTTAGATAGGTAGAAGGAGAATCAGAAGAGAGTGCTACTCTGAAAACTTAAGGAGAGGGTCATCTACAGTGTCAAAGACTGCAAAGAGGTCAAGAAGAATGAGAACCTAGAAAAACCACTGGATTTGGCAATTAAAATTATTAGTAACTTCAGAAGGAAGAGGTTAAGTTAAATGATAAGAAAGCCATATTATAAAGGGTTAATAAGAGAGTGAGAGCAGAGAAATTGGAGGTACCTGTTGTAGATGGACTTTTTAAGGAATTTAGTCACAAGGGGTAGAAAAGATATAGAACAAGAGTTATCAAGGATAGAAGGATCAAGTAAATAGTTTTTCAGGATGGAGGATCTATGCTATGTTTGTATATCATAGACAGTGACCCAATAGATAGGGAGTGAAAGAGTAGGAATGATAAAAGGGGAAATCTGCTAAAGGAGATGGGGTGGAATGGATCACTTATTCAGGTAGAGAGGTTAGCCTTATCAGTAGCTGTATATAGGAGTATCATTAAAACTCCCACAATTTACTCCAATTCTTGTGCTGCCATATGTGACCAAGATATTTTTCTCCTATTATTCTGGAAGACAGAGGTTTATGAAGACAGCAAACCTTCCAATTTCCTCTTGGATACCTTACGAGTAGAGACATCAAACTCCACCCTGGACATAGCAGGGGTTATGGGGTGGGCCCAGAAAGGGTTTTTGCAGTTTGTGATTAATATGACAGTGAAGAGAGAGAGAGAGAAGTCATGAGAAGACAGGCAAACTATTTCCTCTCTCCTTTCCATGCCAGCCTGAACTATGACAAGGAACTGTGTCTACCAAATCAGAGAATTGTAGAATTTGAGTAAAACAATTCTTCAGTGGCTATCTTGTTCAAACTACATGTGCAACATACCTACCAAATGATCATCTGGCCTCTGCTTGAATACCTCCAAAGAGGGAAAATCTTTTTTTACCTTTGTTAATATTTTTACTTTATTTTATTCTGAACTTAAGAAATGAAGTGAGCATTTCCATAACATAGGAGAATGGGGGGAAAAAGATGGTTGAACATGAAACTGCAAATCTATTAGGTACAATTTGCCCTTCCTTTTAAATATATAAAGTTATGTTACTTTATTCCCTTTCCTCCCTCCCCCTGACCTAGAGATGACTACATTTAACACAAATATGTATATTTATACATAATATTAATATCACATATAATAAATTATAATATAAAAGACAACATATTAATATAATATATAACATACATGTATACATATAAAATCATCTTATACATACTTCTATTTATCATTTCTTTTTCTGATTATGCCAGTAACAAAAGTAACAAAAATCATATGATTATATCAATAGATGCAGAAAAAGCTTTTGATAAAGTACAACACTCATTTCTATAAAAAAAATCACTTCAATGGAATTTTCCCTTAAATTGATAAAAAGCATTTACCTGAAACCATTAGCAGAAAGGGAGAATCTGCCAGCTCCTGAGGTAGCCCCTCCCATCTTTGGCTAGCACTAATCATTAGGATGTTCTTCTTTTTCCTCAAGCCCAAATCTTTGCTCTTTCTCTTTCTACCTCTTTCTGAATTCTGTCTTTCATTCTCCATGTGCTTGCTGCTGCCTGATATTGTTGTGCTTTACCTCCTTAAACTGTTTTTATTTACTATAGTGTAAGATTTCTGGGGTGTGGAAGACCAAGAGTTCACTAGACCTTGGGGTAACAGGAAGTCAGTGCTGGGCAGATTTTAGTCTCCAAGGTCCTAACATAGGGCTGTTACCCATCATGAGGCTGGAAGGGGCCTTAGAGATTATCTGGTATTTCTGCCTCAGTGTCTCAATTTTAGATACAAGAAAGCTGAGGCTCAGAAGGAGGCTTTTTATCTGCCCAAGTTCAGACAGGTCGTAAATAGGAGAGCCAGTGTTTGAACCTGGGTCCTCTGAATCCAGATCTATCACTCTTTCCAGCACAAAGAAGAGCAATGAGTCAGTATGATAATGTAGAACACTGGACCTCTAGTCAGGAGGCCTGATTTCAAATCTCCCCTCAACCATTTACTGAAATGTTAACCTTAGGAAATCATTTAATTAAGCCTATTTTTGCTTCGGTAAAAGAGGGATAACAACAGCACATATCTCCCAGGCTTTTTGTGACAGTGAAATGAGATATCATATATCAAGTACTTTACAAACTTGAAAAATATTATATAAATGTTAGCTATTATTTTTATTCGTTTTTATTGCTATGCAACAGGGGTGGGAAGCCTGCAGCCTTGAGGCCACATGTGGCCCACTGGTCCTTGGGTTTGGCCTTTTGACTGAGTCTAAATTTTACAGAAGAAATCCTTTAATTAAGGAACTTTGTTCTGTGAAGTTTGGATTCAGTCAAAGGGCCACACTTGAGGATCTAGAGGGTCATGTGTGACCTCAAGACCTCAGGTTCCCCATCCCTGGTATATAACAACCCAACGTGTAGTGAAGGTCTTTCTACCTTTTCTTTCCTTCATACCTTCTGCTTCCTAGGAAGCTAACCATGCCTTTTCCCTTTTTACTAGTCCCCATCCATGACCAAAGACAAAAGAAAAACAAAACCCCAAACACTGAAAATTCAGATATAGCAAAGACAGCCCCCTGCATAGCTAAAATGTATGATATTACCTAAAATAAACTTTGACCAAAACCTCTAGTACCCTGTTAAATAAGTGATTCTTAATGCAATCCCTGGTCAAACTCACTTCCTCATTAAGTATAGTAACATATGAAACAGGGCCTCCTTTGTTTAAAGAAGACCATGTGAACTCCAGCCTCAGACCCCCAGACTCCCCTAACTCCTTTGGTCAAAACTGGTCATTAATTCCTGAGAAACCAGGTATGACAGCAGCAAGAGTTTGACAGTAGGTTCATTCACTACCAGCCAGATGTGAGGAGCTTTCCAAAGGACTGCTGGGGTTGCATATTGCACAGTGATGTATGAGACTATAATCCCTGCCTTGCAGTATTATAGTCAACAGGCAACAACATTTTAATGCATTTAAATCCACTTAAGAGTTGAAATTTTACAATTTTTAATAAAAAACAATTATTAACCAATACTGAACAGATGAAACATCTCTCCTTAACATGCAGATGAATAGATGCAATGTTTTATTAACCTATGAGGTGAAACACTAATCACCTAATATTAAAAGACCTCGGGGGCAGAGTCAAGATGGCAGAGTAGAAACAGAACTTCCATGGTGCTCTGGCCCACACCATTTCCAATCCATGTAAAAGGGGATTCTGAACAAACTTTGGAGCTACAGAAGCCACAAAATGACACATAGAAGCTAACTTCCCTCTGAGGACAGCCCAGCAGGCTGGCAAGAATCGACAGTGAAGCGCTGTGGCAGAGGTTTTAGCCCCAGGACAGGCCTGACCAGCAGCCGGCTGGAGGGATTCCAGAACACTAGTAGCTGTGGCCATTTCCAGAATTATCAACACATAGACACCAAGGACAAAGTGAGAGGTCAGTGTGCTGTGGACTTTGGGAGTGCATTGGCCTCTTCCCCCAGGGCAAGAAGCCACTGAGGAGCTGCGGCCCTGCAGCTGCCCCCATGTAGCAGCTTCAGTTCCTGGCCTGCAGAGTGTAGGGGGACCAAGTGACAAGTCTGGGGAGTAATCACTCTTGCTTTGACCTGCTTGGATCTGGATTGCAGTCTAGGGTGGAGGTCCTGGGGTACCTGACCAGCTTGTCAGAGCATGTGGAGGCTTCAGAGAGGGCACCCAATCAATACCTCTGGCAGCTGAGAAAACCCCAGCGTTTGGAACAGAAGCTCCCCAGTCTGGTGGCAGAGTCCTACTGTGGTAAAAAGCCCGGGGGTCAAGTGACTGAGTGGCGACATGAGTAGGCAAAGGAAACAAAATAGACAGAGTACCCCAACTTTACACTCCTACTTTGGTGACAAAAAGGATCAAAGCATGGAACAGGAGGAATACAGTGAAGTCAGAACTCTTACACCAAAATTTTCAAAGAAAAATACAATCTGGCTACAGGCCATAGAGGACCTTAAGAAGCAGATAAGAGAAGTGGAGGAAAAATTGGGAAGATAAATGAGAAGATGCAAGAAAATTATGAAATGAGAGTCAACAGCTTGACTGAAGAAAATAATACCTTAAAAATAGACTAACTCAAATGGCAAAAGAGGCTCAAAAAGGCAATGAGGAGAAGAATGCCTTAAAAAGCCAAATTTGCCAGATGGAAAAAGAATCTCAAAAGCTCACTGAGAAGAATCATTCCTTCAGAATTAGATTGGAGCAAATGGAAGCTAGTGACTTTATGAGAAATCAAGATGCTGTTAAACAGATCCAAACTAATGAAAGAATAGAAGGCAATGTGAAATATCTCACGGGAAAAAAACACTGACCTGGAAAATAGATCCAGGAGAGATAATTTAAAAATTATTGGACTACCTGAAAGCCATGATCAAAGAAAGAACCTAGAAATCATCCTTAAAGAAATTCTTAAGGAAAACTGCCCTGATGTTTTAGAACCAGAGGGAGAGCAAAATAGAGGTTGAAGGAATACACTGACCACCTCCTGAAAAAGATCCAAAAAGAAAACTCCTAGGAATATTATAGCCAGGTTCTGGAGTTCCCAGATCAAGGAGAGAATATTACAAGCAGCCAGGAAGAAACAATTTGAATATTGTGGAAACACAATCAGGATAACACAGGATCTGGCAGCTTCTACATTAAGGAATTGGAGGGCTTGGAATATGATATTCTGGAGATCAAAGGAGCTAGGATTAAAACCAAGAATCACCTACCCAGCAAAACTGAGTATCATGTTTCAGGGGAAAATATGGTCATTCAGTGGAATAGAGGACTTTCAAGCATTCTTGATGAAAAAATCAAAGTTGAATAGAAAATTTGGCAATCAGACACAAGAAGCAAGAGATGCTTGAGAAGGTAAACAGGGAAAAGAAATCATAAAGAACTTATCAAAATTGAACTATTTATGTTCCTACATGGAAAAACAATAATTTTAACTGATGAAACTTGTCTCGGTATGAAAATAGTTGAAGAAGGGTATATGGGCATATGAATACATATGTGAATGTGTGTATATATGTTTATAGGTAAACATAGATAGAGGGCACAGGACCGATTTAATAAGAAGGGATGATACTTAAAAGGTGAAATTAAGAGGTGAGAGAGGAATATAATGAGAGGAGATGGGGAGAGACAGAATGGGGTAAACTATCTCATATAGAACAGGCAAGGGAAAATGGTTACAATGGAGGGGAAGAACAGGAGGCAAAAGGGAATGGGTCAACCTTATTCTCATTGAATTTGGCTTAGGGAGGGAATGACATGCACATTAAATAGGGTATCTCACCCTACAAGAGAGTAGGGGGGGAGGGAATGAGAGGGGGGATGATGGAAGGGAGGGCAGGCTGGGGGGAGGGAATTTGGGAGCACCCACTTTTGAAAAGGGACAGGATCAAAGTAGGGAATAGACCAAGTGGGAGGTGGGGTAGGAGGGAGGGAAATACAGCCAGTCTTTCACAATATATCTACTATGGTAATGTTTTGTATAGCTACACATGTACAACATATAGTGAATTGCTTATCTCCCCAGTAAGGGTGGGTGACAAGGGAGGAAGGGAATGAATCTGGAATTTGAAGTTTTAAAATCAAATGTTTAAAAATATGTAAATACTATTATTAATACTATTTTACATATAATTGGGGAACAAGATATACAGGCATTGGGTCATAGAGAAACACCATGCCCTACTGGAAAAGGTGAAGGGGGTATGGGAGAAGATATAGGAGAGAGCAGATTGGAGGAGGAGATGTCCTGTGGCTCTGCTATTCCAGGGTGGTGGGTAGGGGAAAAATGGGGAAAAATTGTAACTCAAAATCTGGTGGAAATGAATGATGTAAACCAGAAGCTAATAAAGCATTTGGGGGGAAAAGGCCTCACCAATATTGCACCCCTAGTTGTCTTTTTCTGAAGTTTGGGGGAATTGCTATCTTCAGAACTGAAGTAAAAAATGGCTTTTGAATTTCCTTTGAGAGAGGTATGGTTTCTCTCTAAGAATTTTGCCTATGGGGTCAAGGCTGAAAAAAAAAATTGTCCTCTGGGACCAGGTCTCCAAAGATACCAAGAAATAGAGAGTAAAAGAAGCCATTGTGTCTAGATAATTCAATGTTAAGAAAAGTCCTTCAAGATGCTTTGATACGTAATGGATTTGTGATGTCATGGATAAAAATAATACCTCCAACATTGTATATGGCAACTCAGGCTTGCCTGTCCATCCTGTGAAACCATCTAGGTGCTATGGTAAAATTTTCACAGTCTACCCAGTGTGCCTGGAGCTATCTTCTAGATCTCTTGGTATTGTATAGATAGGAATAGAGTACACAAGCTCTCTGTTGATTATTCTTTGCTCTTAATGTGTGGCTGGTCATCTTTTTCCCCATTATATATTTATTTTATAACATCCTTTTGCCACTTTTCCTACTCAATTCCTCATCTGTTGTTTCAGCTATGTCCAGTCCTCCCCACTCCTGCATCATGACACTGGCAAATTTGATAAACATAAGCACCCCCAAGTCTTCTATTTCACTGACAACCTCAGGATGGATAATATTTCTCTTTTCTCATGCATTCTTGCTCATGTGTTCCATTGGAGGGTTGAACTGAGACACAAAAGAGATACTGACCACAAGTGTTCTCATCTTCCATCATCACCACAGCTGCTCCAATCTACTACTACTCTGCCCAAACTCTTCCCTGTATGGCTAGCAAATTCCTACCCTTTCTTGTTCTCTCAATCCTGATAACTGAATCCCTGACTACCTAAAAGTAAGTTATGTCCTTCTCTGCTTCCATCTCCTGTTCTATTACTGTACCTCAGCCCCATCCCTCCAACATCTCTCTGCAAATGTCTGCTCCTTCAACTGTGCCTGTTGGAATTTTCTATTCCATGATTAGCAATCTCCCATGCACTGTATACCTCTTTCTCATGTTTGTTTCACATTCTAATATAGAGTACTGGCTTCCCCACATGATACTACATCCCTAGCCATCCTTTGCAATATTGGTTGTATCTTTTCTCATATAATTAGACACATTGGTCCCAAAGGAGAAGTTGGAATCCACCCCGGCTCCCCTTTATGATTTCTGGACATGCTTCCATCACTGAGCAACCTCTCTTCTGGCCTATCTAAATTTGTTGAACAATCCAGATTATGGTAGCTGTTACCTGCAGGCTGGTGGTCAGATGACTGTCTTTCCTTTCTCAAGGAGGTCAGCACCTGGCCCACAGTCTTTCTCTCTGCCACAATGCCTGTCCTTATATTAAAGATGTTAACATTTGTGTCAATGTTCCTGAAAACACTCTAACTTACCGTTTCGTCAATCTATGCAACTCCAATGACTGCTCTTTAGCCACATACAAGGCTGGCACTACTCTTGATCTTGGGGTCACACACAATTGTTTCATTTCCGTGATCTAGAAGTATGAATTCCTTTATTCCTAACCTCCTAAGATTCCATCTCTCCCTCTGCCTTATTTCTCCTGAAACTATTACTTATCTCTGCCATGTCATGAAGTCCCACTACCATTCAGTGTTTGACCAGAGCATCCCCTCTGTGCACACACATACACACATTCACACACCCATTGTCCGAGCTCCTTGAGGGCAGGAACTATTTCTTTCTGTCTTTGTAATTCCATTGCCTAGCATAGTTCTTGGCATGTAGCAGGTAGTTAATGAATTAAATATTTATTGATTGATTATCACTAGGAGGAAAATGGCATAGTATAGCAGAAAGAACACTGGCATTGCTTAGAGGAGACCTGAGTTTGAGTCCCCATTCTTCAGCTTACTAATTGTTTGCCTCTAGGTAATTCACTTGTCCTCTTTGTGCCTCAATTTCCTCATCTGCAAGATGGAGAAATAATCCTTCCCTTATTTGCTTTGCAGGCTGTTTTGAAGAAAGTATAATAATTTATGAAGTACCTAGTTCCTAGACTTAAGAGGTTCAAATGAGATAATATATATAAAACACAGCCAATAAAACACTTAAAAAATAACATTTATCAAACACATTTATTTTATGCCTACAACATGCTGGGTATTGTGCTGGGTGCTGGGGATACAGAGACACGGACATGAAAGGCTTTGACCTCAGGGAGCTTACATTTTGTTATGAAAAAACAATGTGCAAATATATGCAAAGTAATTATATGATTATTCTATTAGCCTCCTACACGTGACTATATTAATTATTAATACTCTAACCTACCTCCCTCCTCTACACAAATACCTTTAGATTGGAAAGGGTTAGGAAAGAAGATTACTATTACATTTATGGCCAAGAGACCAGTAGAATGCATTTTACTCACAGAAGTAGAGCAAGAGAATGTTGGGGGGGAGGAAGAAGGAAGATACAGCTGCCCACGAGAATCCAGTGGTGGAACAGTGGTAGGTGAACAATCCATTGAATCAGTCAAGAAACACATGTTATGAGCCTACTATGGGCCAGATACTCTGCTAAGCACTAGGGACAAGACGCAAGGCAAAAACAGTTCCCGTCCTCAAGAGGCTCAATCTAAATTTAATCTAAGGGAGAAAGGCATGAAAAGAAGGAGATACATATAAAATATACATAGACTGGGTGAAAGCTCATACAGAGGGAAAGACAACAGGATGTGAGAAGACCAGGAAAAGCTGCCTGCAAATCAGAGGAGGGGATTAATAAGGGAGGCAAAAGGGAAGGGGCGGGGGGAAGACATCATACGTGCATTAGTACAGAAGCTTGTGTATTTTAACAGAAGGATTAATTAACTTCCAAACCTTCTTAGCTAAATTTTTCTTTTAGTATACTTACTGGTGAACCTGTAGTCCTGAAAAATAAATCTCCCCTCAGCACCTGTCCTCATTTATCTTATCTAAACAAATGTCTCTCTATGTCTTTCACAATGACTCTCGTAGTGATTTATGAGTCATTGTTGACTTGAAAAATGTTGTAAAATTGAATGCACCATATAGACAGATTTAAAATAGTAAAGTAATTCAAAGGCTCCTTTAAAATGTCTACTTTGTTAATCAATAAGTCAAACATTTTGGAAGTGTTCAGGGGTGGGGAACCTGCTGTCTCAAGGCCACATGTGGCTCTCTAGGTCCTCAAGTGTGTCCCTTTGACTGTATCCAAACTTCACAGAACAAATTCCATTAATAAAAGGATTTGTACTGTGATCAGTCAATAAGGTGATTTGTTCTGTGAAGTTTGGATGCAGTCAAAGGGACACACTCCGGGCCACAGGTTCCCCACCTCTGTTAGTGCTAGACTTTCTACTGAACTGTGGTCTCCAACCACAAAGGCATGTTTGTTTCAAGTCTATACCACACATCTATTTATGCTCGTACTGTTGAGTAATTGTTTATCTTCATGGAGACTTTATCTGTTGACAATTTTTTTTTTCCTGACCTAAACAACAACCTACATAATAAAACTTCAAGCACTCCCACCTGGTCTCTCAGCTTGGGGTTTGAAATCCTTAATCAGGAGTCCCCAAAGCTCCTAAAGATAATACTGTTTGTAGGAAACTCTTTGGATTTTGTTTTATCAAATATAAATTTCAATTTACAGGTGTCCCAAAAGTCTTAGTACAGTTTTAAGTATTTTTTTTACAGTTTAGGTACCTTGTATGTTGATTAGAAGACTATTAATGACAATATATGTGTTTAAAACATGAATTTCATTAATAGCATTGTTTATCTAGTACTTTTATGGTTGGAATTTTTTGGCTTTAGTCTCATCCTAAGCAAAAATGTATGATACTGTGCTAGTCATTGGTGGACATAAAGAAACAAAATAATTTGCCCTGAAAAGGCTTACACTTTTCTTGTATCCAGTCCTAGTCTTTCTCCAGAATACCAGTCTCATATCATCAGTGGACTACTAGTGGGCATTTCCTGCTTCATATCCCATATACATCTCAAATTCAACATGTTCAAAATAGGACATTTTTCTCTTTTGGAAATCCAGCCTTCTTTGCTCCACTACTGAAAGCACCACCACCTTCCAGTCACCTCAGAGACATTTTCAACTCTTCACTCTCCCTCACTCCCATATCCAGTCAATTTCCAAGTCTGAATCTACCTTTGTGACATCTCTCAATTGTATCACCATTAATCCAAACCCTCATCATCTCTTGCCTGGACTATTTTGATGGCCTAAAATTGGTTTCTTTTCCTCCAGCCTCTACACATCTACCAAAGTGACAAAAATAAAGTTCAGGTCTAACCATGCCACTCCCAATTCAAAAAAACATCAATAGCTTTCTATTGCCTCTATTCAGACAGTCAATAAGTATTTATTAAGCAACTATAATGTGTTTAATTTATATTTAGAGTCATCTACAAAGTTAAGATATAACTTTTCTTTCCATGTTTGTTACACTTCATGACCCTTCACACACTCTATGTTCCAGCCAAGTTGACCTGTTTGCTGTTCTCCATATGCAACATTCCATCTCCTATCTCCATGTCATTGAATTGGGTTGTTGACACACCTTTGACCACACTTCTTCCTCACTTTAGAGTCCCTAGCTCTCTTCAAAACACCAGTGACCCCTAACCAACCACTATTTCACATTTGCCACATATATTTTCATTTACTTACATGTTTATTGTTTTAATCTAGTAGAATGTAAGCTCATGGGGTAAGGAACAATTTTGTTTTAGACTATGTGCCTGTCACATAATAGTTCTTTAATAAATACTTGATCGATTCTTGGGGAGATAAGACACAGAGAGAGAGAGAGAGAGAGAGAGAGAGAGAGAGAGAGAGAGAGAAAGAGAGAGAGAGAGAGAGAGAGAAAGGATGGAAAGGAGGAAGGAAGGAAGGAAGGAAGGAAGGAAGGAAGGAAGGAAGGAAGGAAGGAAGGGAGGGAGGGAGGGAGGGAGGGAGGGAGGAAAGAAATATTAATCAATGTATAAATGATAAAGGAATGATCCTGACAATAAATGCTAAAGGCTCTGATCCATTTTGGCAGATTATAATGATGAACAGCTTGACTAAAGAAGAGTACTTCTCACAGGATCCTAGACTTAGTATGATCAAAGTGATTATTATCTAGACCATCTAGACTCCTCATTTTACAAATCAGGAGTTCAAGATCAAGAAGGTACTTGGGGAATCAGGACTCACAAATTCAGGTATTTTCCTTATTATTTCACTATTTCCAACATTCACATCTAGTTCCTTTCCCATCTTATAGTTCACAGTGCCATGATTTTTAGAACAAATTTAAAGATAGAAAAGACCTTAAAGCTTATTCTAAAAGACATAGTGGTCAGTGTTAGCTAATCAGTCTAATTAAATGCATTCACAAAGATTTCCTCTGAGCTTGTATCCCTATGCCGTGCTAGGGATACAAAAAAAGGCAAAAGCACAGTCCCTCTTCTCAAGGAGCTCATGTTCCAATGGAGGAGGCAACATACAGAGGACTATGTACATGTGAGATGTACACAACTTGGTGTCATGGCTCAAGCGTTGGCCTTGTAACCAAGAAGACCTGGGTTCGTTTTCTGCTTCTTATATTTACTAGCTCTGGATTTTAGTTTCCTTTTCCATAAAATGGGAATAAAAACATGGAGTCAGTAAGTCCTGAACTTGAAAACTGATGAAGACACTTAATAGCTGTGGACAAGCTCTGGACAAGTTATAACTTATCTAAGCCTCAGTTTACTCATCTGCAAAATGGGGATAACAACAGCACCTACCTTATAGATTTGCTATGAAATCAGACAATATAACATATGTGATGGACTTTGCAAACTTAAAAAGCTATAAGTAGCTATTATTAATATTATCATCATCACCACTATCATCTCAGAGTTGTGATTATCAAATAAAATAAGGTGTAGAAAGCATTCTGTAAACTTTGAAGTCCTATGGAGGTAGCAGCTATGATCTAATCCAATCTTCATATTTTTACAGATGAGGAAACTGAGACACAGAGAAGCCAAACAGATAGTAACACATCCAGGATTCAAACTCAGGTCCCCTGATACAAATTTGGTTCTTTCCACTCTGATTATTTGAAAAGAGTTGCTTGAGGATGCATCTGCTTTTGGAAGGTTTGAGACATCTTGGACTTTCAGATCAGGAGGGTTTTGTTCCTTTAGAAAGTACTCATTTTAACTACATAGTTTGGGAAGAATTTTAGGTGTAATTTCAGAAGAAATCCCTATGTAAGAGCATTTTGAAAACAAATCACAGCCTAACAGTCTAACCTATGAAAGGAATGATTTACCACTTGAACTGGGCTGGGTACACCTGGAAACACTTTACTCCAACAATGACCTCCTGAAAATTAAAGTCCCCAGTACAAAGAAGAAAACTCAATAAAGATGACAGGCTTTCAGGTAACACCTCTCCAGGGATACAGGTCATGTGGTATGTGTGTGTGCGCTTGTGTATGCAAGACATGCTGTCAGTCAGATTGAACTGGTTAATTAATGCAATAAAAGAACAAAGGATGGATAAGGAACCCAGAAGAAGGGCCAGTTCTGAGTCAAGAATATGTGACTTTTGATTCTCTGCTTATTTATTTACAAACCTGAACATTTCATTCCAATGCTGAAATGTGTGTTTCATATCTACTTCTCAAAGAGGTAAAACTTTCATGGGAGGACCACGTGGTTTTGCATTTGCCTCATAATAAACAAAATCCCATACAATTCTACCTTGTCCAGGTAGAATCTGGATCTTTCAGGCAGAAGTGCTCCTTGTGAGCTGACGAGATAGCAATACTGTGGTGATATCCTGTCCTGTGTAGGCCTGGCATTGACCTCTCAAATTCTGATTCTGTAAAGTCTTGGTTGTAGGCAAAGTGCTTGAGTGTTCCCAGAAGCCCTTCTAAGAACCAATAACATTCATGTGTTTGAAATGGCTTCTGGCTGATAAAAGAGAGGAAGAGGAAAACAATAGTGCTTGGATCATCTCAAAGCGCTTTGGTGAGAGTGTTGACAGGCAGTAGCAGAATACAAGGCTGTGGTTATTGCTCCGTTAACAGGTTAGTTACTCTGTAAATCCATCCTCTGAGAGACTCCTAAAGCAAGGTGTAGGAACTGAAAAGGAAAAAAAGCCGAAGGGACACACCGACAATAAAAATTAGATATCTAATGGAAAACACAGCTCTAGAGTTTAGTTTCCACATCAAGAGAGACATAAAATTCCTGGTAACAGAATAGGGAGCTAATAGGAGAGATGTATTCAATTTTATAATAACTGTAAATGACCCCTATTGCCCCAAACTTGTGCTTTATAATCTCTTCTCTTTTTTCTCTCTTATTTTTTCCTTTTCTTTTTGCTTCCCTTCCTCTCTGTGTCTCTGTGTCTCTGTTTCTTTCTGTCTCTTTCTCTCTCCTCACTCTTCCTTTCCTTCCTTCTTTCCTCCCTTTCTTCTTTCTATTGATGCAAACAGAGAGGAGAATAATGGTGAAGAATTTATTTTTCATATAAGTGAGTTATTCAAAGCTTACAGAATTTATGTTCTATTCATTCTTTTATTAATTTATTTTTTACTTTTTTGGAGGGGGGAGAGCAGGACAATTGGGGTTAAGTGACTTGCCCAAGGTCATATGGCTAGTAAGTATTAAATGTCTGAGGTCAAATTTGAACCCAGGTCCTCCTGACCCCAGGGCTGGTGCTCTATTCACTGCACCATCTAGAAGGCCCCTATTCATTCTAGTCTTGTAGCTATTATTATGCAATGTGGCCTGGGTGCAGAATAAAATGATTGGGGATGATAGAAGGAAACAAACATTTACTAAGTGGCCACTATATACCAAGAGCTATGCAAAACACTTTACAGATATTATCTCATTTGATGGTATTGAATTTGTAGTTAAGGAACCAGATGCAGACAGAGGTTAAATGGTTTGCTCAGGGTCACTCAGATAGGAAGTAGGCGAGGTCATATTTGAACTCAGGTCTCCCTGATGCCAGGCCCAGCCCTCTATCTTCTGAGGAGGGATCCTTGAAATGAAATGACTGCCAAAGGAATTCCAGACTGAAAAATTACTACAGAAATAGCCATGCTGCTGTAAAGTCTGTGTCTGCTCCACATAAAGTTCCTGGGCTAGCATAGGCAAAAAATACACATACCCATACAATGATGGGAGAAGCTGGGGCTTGGTAAGAAAAAAATGTGCACACTGAAATAGGGGGAGCAGGATTGAGCAAAGTACCACCAATTTATAGGAGCCAAGGGCCTTTTCTACTCACAAATGCCTCAGTAGGGCTGAAGCACTGAGGGCACATGGGGCACCTTCCTAGAACCATTTCTTGTCTTTGGCAATCTAGTGAAACCTATGGGCCCCTTCTCAGAGTAATACTTTTAAATGTATAAAATAAAATACATAGGATTACATAGGAAACCTGTTATATTAAAATGCGTCTATCAAAATATTTTTTAAATGTTTATGGACCCCAGGTTAAGAATTCTTCTTTTATACTCATGTACATTGGAGTATCTATTGTGAATGAATACCCCGGGGAAAATACCCCCTAGATTCCCCACTGGAAGTGTGGGGTTTTGACTTCACTGTTTGGGGGAGGGGAGTGGGATTAATGTAAGCACTGAAAGAACACCACATCTGCTGGGTACCAACTTATTTGTATTCATATCTTTCTTTCTCTCTTTCTTTCTTTCTTTCTGCTTTTTTTTTTTGGAGGCGGGAAGGTAGGGTGTTAAGTGACTTGCCCAAGGTCACACGGCTAGTTTTTGTGTTAAGAGTCTGAGGGAGGCTGGATTTGAATTCAGGTCCTCCTGACTCCAAGGATGGTGCTCTATTCACCGTACCTCCTAGCCACCCCTCCATTCATTTCTAATATTCTGATTAAAGGTTACATTAAAGAAGGGCTTTGGAAGAACTTTGACAGAAATACAACAGTGAAAGGATGGCAAGAGGAGCTAAGCAAGTGGAGGATGATTAACCAGGTACCAGGCGGATGAGACCAACAACATGACCTACAAAAAGGTAGAGTCAAGAGGTGAGTAGCAGCTGGCCCCCTGAGTTCTAGAGAGAGGCCCAGAACATCATCAGATGTTGGGTTGTATGCATGATAGATATCTGTCAAGAGTATTTGATCTGTAATAGCACATGCTCTGGGACAGCTAAGTGGAACAGTGGGTAGAGCCCTGGACTTGGAATCAGGGAGACTCATCTTCCTGAGTTCAAATCCAGCTTCAGACACTTGCTAGCTGTGTTACCCTGACTGAATCTTGTCTGCCTCAGTTTCTTCATCCGTAAAATGAACTGTTGAAGGAAACGGAAACTCACTCCAACATCTTTGCCAAGAAAACCCCAACATGGGTCAAGAAAAGTCAGACATAACTGAAATGACTCTCCAACAATAAGCACATTCTCTGGTCCAGACTAATGAAGAACCATTGGTGAAAGGGTCACATCAGAGGAAAAGGGTTGGAGTTCAGGTCAAGAAACAGTGAAATGTCCCCAGCTCAAGAATATCAAATGAAACCCATGGAAACAGTTCATAATAAAAAACTGTTAAACACTAACAACAGTCCCTCCAAACATCAGTAAACATTTATTAAGTGCCTTTCACATAATTCTATCACAGTATTCTAGCCATTTTTAGTGAATTGGCTTTTTCCTCTTTAAATACACACTAAAAGGCACTGAGCAGTGGAAAACCGAGTTGTCTGTATCTAATTATTTAATATAGAGAGATCAAATCATTTCCTCATTCTGAACCTCAGTTCCATCAACTACAAAATGGGGATTTGGACCAGATAGTCTCAAAGAATCTGTCCAGCTCTAATAGTAAACTGTGACTTTAAATATATGAGTTCTTGTTTGGTAAAGACAGAGAATAGTTTCATAAATGTGGCGAAAATCTAGATCAGAGGCTCTTAACCTGGGTTATATAAGATAGCTTTAAAAATGATTTTATAACTCAGAATAATTTATTTCCTCTGTAATGCCATGAATTTTATTTTATGCATTGAAAGCATTTCTCTGAGGAGTCCATGGATCAGCCTGTCAAAGGGGACCATGACACACAAAAAAGGTAAAAAACTCATGATCTAGAACTAAACACACTTTCAGGCACTCAAAATCCATGTTTCAGACATACCAAGGGACAAAAAGTTATTGAGAAATGTCTTAGAGTCTGACTCCACTATCCATTCAATTAATATTTATTAAGTGTCCCCCCCAAATAATCAGCACATAATGAAACAAGTGAGATAGGGGAGAATCCTTCCTTTACCCTGAGTTACTGTGGAAGTTAAGCTATCAATAAGTAGTCTTTCTGAGCCACACTTTCTCACCAGTTCCATGATAGTAAGGAGGCTAATTCACCTCTAAAGTTTGACAGGATGAATCTATCTTTAGTCCAAGGTGTTAAAAAGCAATTAATGCAAAGTCTCACCACAAAAGACCAAACTGTAGTTTTGTACCATTCCAATCCCACAAATTTCAAACAAAAGCAACACAGAAATATTGCCCGCTCTCCATTAGCAGTACTACAATGACTGTTTGGAGGAAATGACCCATAAAGATAATTTATGATCTTTCCCATAACTCTTAATGCAGGAACATAATAATCCTTTGTTAGCCCACTCTATACAATGACTAATGGGCCACAGACTAAATGGAATATCATTAAAATAGGAATTCTGTAGATGCAGACCTTGTACCATACCAAAATAAAGTTTAACATCCTTATAATTCCATCTGTGCCCTGTTTTCTGATTTGAAAAATCATCAAGAGTTGCAGAGAAGTAATTCTTATGACTGGCATATGAAATATGTCTTCTGTACAGACACTAGATTTATAGAGAAGATATATTTCACATGCCAGTTGTAAGGGAAAGGATATTTTTAAAAATTAAGTGTGCTAAAATTTTTTTAACTGGGATTATTTTTTACAATCTTTTGACAGGAAAGTAGAAGCATGTTCTTCTTCAATATTCTCCAGTAATAGCAACAAAAAATGTATTTTCAATTTGTTACTGTTCTGAAGTATTCAGATTTTGGAAGGTGGGTGGGAAAAATAAATTCTTCTACTTTAAAAAATATTGTCATAAAGTTAACCTAATTATCTAATATTACAATTGTAAGGGAAGCACTTCTAACTATACTGCATTATTCACCCAATAAGTTTTTCCTTATTAAACCACAAAGGATGGATCGAGTCTTAAGGAATAGCCTAGGTCCCAAGTAATGGAAAATGTTTGGAGGATGTAGGCTTGGGGTAGTGGATCACATGCTGAAGTCAGAATTAGGAAAATCAGGGTTAAATCCTGCCTCTAATACTACCTGCATGACTTATGGCACTCACTTATCTCTCATCTTTGATTAAATGAGAAAAATAATAGCACCAACTTCACAGGATCATTGTGAGGACAAGATTAGGTAAAACATGTAAAGAATATTTAAAGTGCTAAGTAGTTAGCTATTCATGTAACAAAGTTCAATAGTCAGCCAGTCAACAAACATTTATTAAGGGTTTGCTAAGAGCCAGGCATTAAGCTAAGCACTTGGGATACAAGGAGAGGCAAAAGTAGTTTTAGAGCACATGGAATATTCTCTTAGACGGGAAAACACAAGAATCTGAAGGACTAGGAAAGGCCCCCTGTGGAAGGTGGGATTTTAATTGAGTATTCAAGAAAGCCAGGCAAACTAAGAAATGACTGAAGGATGAATGAAGAATCAGTAAAAAAGACAGGGAAGGGGCAGCTAGGAGAAACAGCAGAAGAGAGCAGTGTAACAAAAACGCAGAAAGACCATCTAAGAGAAGATGGTTAACAGTGTCCAATGCTACAGAGGTCAAGAAAAGACCTTTTGATTTTGCAATTAAGACAGAACTGCTAACATTGGAAAGAGCACTTTCAATTGAATGATGAGGCTAGAAGTCATTACAGAATGTTTAGAAGACAGCAAGAGGAGAGGAAGTGGAGGTACCGAGTGTAGACAAAGAGTTTAGTCAGAAAGAGGAGGAGAGATATAAGAAGACAGATACCTAGTGGGGATGGTTAGATCATGTGAGGGTTTTTTAAGGATGCTCATAGGCAGTAAGGAAATAGTCAATAAAGAGAGACTGAAGATAAGAGATAGGGTAGCGATGAGAGTGGGGATAATCTCCTGAGAGAAGATGACAAAGGATAGGATCTACGGTATATGTAGAGGTTTTGATTTTGGTAAATTTGAAGAGTGAGTTTTTCATCTGAGATCAGAAGGAATGAGAAGATGAGGGGAAATGTCTGGGTGATGTGAGATGATGAGGTGAAAAAATGGAGGCTCTTGGTGAATGACCTCAATTTTTTGGTGAAGGGTGGGATGATGCTTTACCTGAGAGGGTGGAAAGAAAGGGTGTCATAGAAGGTTTAAAGAGCAGGTGGTTCAGTGGATAGATCACTGGTCTTGAAATTAGGAGGATCTGAGTTCAAATCCAGCTTCAGACACTTGACACTTAACTAGCTGTGTGATCTTAGGCAAGTCACTTTACCCCAATTGCCTTGCCTTCTCCCCTACAAAAAGAAAGGAAGGAAGGAAGGAAGGAAGATGATTGTAACAACCACTGGGGAGAGTGGAATGGCAAGTCAATTAGTAAGGACAGAATGTCTTGCTTCAGTAAGGGCATAGTTGATATTAAAGAACATAAATTTGTAATGAGCCTAGTCACAGTGTTTTGGGGATTTCTTCCAATTTACTTCAACAGTATTAGGAGTGAGGAAGGTGAATGATAAGTGGAATCAAAGGCTGGGGCTTAATAAGACATAATAAGCAATAGGACACTGGGGTAAAGGATTCTGGAGTAGAGGACAGTGTAGAGTTGAGTTAGTTCAAAAGGGATTGAGATAGGGAAGAGAGGAATATATAGGCAGATGATAGCCTGAGATCACTTAGAGGTGAAGGGAATTGAGGTCACAGTGAGGATACAAAGAAGGTTAGGGGTCTTAAGTCATAAGGAAGGGGGAAATGATAAAAGCTGGTGATCAGATAAAGGAATTTGGGCATCTGTGAACATGAAAATCAAACACTTGTGGGTGATGGAAAGATCAAGTATGTGATCAATTCTACATGTAATTGTGGTAGTGGAGAAGTACATTATGGGGACTGAGTAGGAACTGGACAATTAGGGTATTTGAGAGAGTACGATTATTTTTAATAAAGTCTTCTAGTATGAGAATAGGAACATTTATTCTTTTAAAAAAACTTGGCTTAGATGGCGGAGTAGAAACAGCTCGTCCAAGCCTCTCTGCCCCCAGATTCCCCCCAAACTATGTTAAAGGGGACTCTGAAAAACTTCTGGAGCCCCAGCACCCACAGAACGACACAGAGAAGCTAACCTCCCGCTGAGGACAGCCCAGCAGCCCTGCAGGAAGGACCAGCGCAGTGGTCTGGGACCTGGCAGCGTGCAGCGCGCAGAGTGCAGGAGCCGAGCCGAGCCGAGCCCAGGTCCGCATGAGCCGAGGTTTTAGCCCCAGGGCGGCAGGGCCAGCAGCCAGCTGGAGGAACCCCAGAACACCAGGAGCTGTGGCGACTCCAGAATTATCAACATAGACATGCCTAGGACAAAGTAAGAAGTTAGTGTCCTATGGACTTTGGGACCTGTATTTGGGGAATGCGTCAGCTCCCTCCCCTGGGGGCTAGAAGCCGCTGAGGAGACACGCCATTTTGTAGTTTTCAGAGGCAGATCCGGCTCCCAGCCTACAAATCGTGGGGAGATCCAGCGATCAGTCTTGGGGGGTAATCGCTCTTGCTTTAACCTCCCTGGATCTGGATTGTGATCTAGGGTGGAAGTTGTGGGTGGGTTTACAGCTTGCCAGAAACGGAAGTTGCCCCCCACATGTTTGGGACGAAAATTCCTCTATCTGGCCTTAAAGCCATAGTGTGGCAACAAGCCCAAAAGTCAAGCAATTAAGTGGCAACATGCCAAGGCAAAGGAAACAGAAAAATGCAACCCTAGACTCCTATTTTGGGGGCATAGAGCGGGAAAAGGACTGTGAGGTCAGAAGTGCTGCTCCAAAAGCCCCAGGGGAAAACATGAGCGAGTTGCAGACCATAGAGGACCTTAAGAAGGACTTTAAAAATCAAATAAGAGAAGTGGAGGAAAAATTAGAAAGAGAAATGAGAAGGATGCAGGAAAAGTATGAAATGAGGGTCAACAGCCTGACTGAGGAAAACAACACCTTAAAAAATAGACTAGCTCAAATGGCAAAGGAGGCCCAAAAGGGCAATGAGGAGAAGAATGCCTTAAAAAGTTGAATTTGCCAGATGGAAAAAGAATCTCAAAAGTTCACTGAGGAGATTCATTCCTTCAGAGTTAGACTGGAGCAAATGGAAGCTAATGACTTTGTGAGAAATCGAGATGCTGTTAAGCAGATCCAAACAAACGAAAGATTGGAAGGCAATGTGAAATATCTCATGGGAAAAACCACTGACCTGGAGAATAGATCCAGGAGAGACAATTTAAAAATTATTGGACTACCTGAAAGCCATGATCAAGGAAAGAACCTAGAAATCACACTTCAAGAAATTCTCAAGGAAAACTGCCCTGATGTTTTAGATCCAGAGGGCAAAATAGAGGTTGAAAGACTCCACCAATCACCTCCTGAAAAAGATCCCAAAAAGAAAACTCCCAGGAATATTATAGCCAGGTTCCAGAATCCCCAGATCAAGGAGAAAATACTACAAGCAGCCAGGAAGAAACAATTTCAATATTGTGGAAACACAATCAGAATAGCCCAGGACCTGGCAGCTTCTACACTGAGGGATTGAAGGGCATGGAATATGATATTCCAGAGGGCAAAAGAGCTGGGAATGAACCCAAGGGTCACCTACCCAGCAAAACTGAGTATTTTGTTTCAGGGGAAAATATGGTCATTCAGTGGAATAGAGGACTTTCAAGCATTCTTGAGGAAAAAACCAGAATTGAATAGAAAATTTGACATCCAGACACAGGAAGGAAGAGATGCCTGAGAAAGTAATCGGGGAAGAGAGATCAAGGGGAACTTATCAAAGTTGAACTATTTACATTCCTATATGGAAAAGCAATAACTGTGACTGATGATATCTTTCTCACTATGAAAATAATGGAAGAAGGGTGTGTGGTCATATGAATACATATGTGAATGTGTGTGTATATGGTTACAGTTATATATGGATAGAGGCATAGGTTGAATTTGTTGGGAAGGGAGAATACTCAAGGGATGAAATTATGAGGTGAGAGAGGAAAGTGGCAAGAGGAGATGGGGAGAGACAGGGTAGGGTAAACTATCCCATGTAGAAGAAGCAAGGGGAAGTGGTTGCAAAAGAGGGGGAGAATAAGGAAGGCTAAAAAGGCAAAACCACATTCACATTGAATTTGGTTCGGGGAGAAAATGACATACATACTAAATGGGATATCTCAACCTGTAGCAGAATAGGGGGAAGGGGGATGAGAGGAGGGATGATGGATGGGAGGGCATCCTTGGGGGGAGGGGAGGTTGGAAGTACCCACTATAGAAGAGGGACAGGATCATGTAGGGAATGGACCAGGTGGGGGTGGAATGAGTGGGAGGGAATTATAAGCAGCCTTGTACAATATATCTACTATGATAATGTTTTGCATAGCTAGACATGTACAACATATACTGAATTACTCATCTCCCCAGAGGGAATGGGTGACAAGGGAGGAAGGAAATGGATCTGAAATTCGAGGTCTTAACATTAAATGTTTCAAATATATATAAATACTATTATTAATACTTTTTTGCTTGTAATTGGGAGATAAGATGTGCAGGCATTGGGATGCAAAGATTCACCTTCCTCTAATGGAAAAGTCGATGGGGGTATGGGAGAAGGTGTGGGAGAGAGCAG
>WOXC01002767.1:0-73542 GCA_011680675.1 Gymnobelideus leadbeateri
ACTATAGAGAACAACTGGTGTTTATTGAGTGGGGTGTGAGGGCAGTGACATGATCAGAGATGTGCATTAGGAAGATCTTGTCTGTGGCTAAATGGAAGATGGACTAGAGTGGGGAGAGACTTATGGCAGGCAAACCAAACCAATATCTTTCAAAGCATAATACTTACATGCAAAAAAACCCCAGATGTTTTAGAGTTTAGTCTATAAGAAGAGACTTAATATAGGATTTAGAGGTGGAAAGAAAATGATTTTTTACCCATTTTTACAGATGAGAAAACTGAGGTCCTGAAAAGATAGTTTGCCCTGAAACTTGAAACTAGATCTTTTGAGTCTAAAACTAGTTTTCTTTCCTTCTTTCATATTAGTATTATTTAAAGGGTGACTCAGTGGATAGATCACTGGACCTGGAGTCAGGAAGACCTGAGTTCTAATCTGACCTCAGACAATTACTGGCTGTGAAACTCTGGGCAAGTCACATAACCACTGTTTTTCTTTTTTTTTTTTTTTTTTTTTTTTTTGGTTAATAAGCTTACTTTAATCAAACATATATCATTTACCTAGTTCAGGGGAAAAAGGTCAGCACCCTGAACTTCAGAGTATACAGACAGATGTTTCAAAACAGAGAAACAGACAGATCAAGCAGACAGGCTTCCAAACTGCCCAACCATTACACATCAATACCAAATCACAGTTACCAGAGAGGGAAGCATCAACATCTGGGTTTTCTTTTTTTTTTTTTTAATTTTAAAACAAATACTTTATTAACTTCTGTTTTACATCATTCATTTCCGCCAGATTTTGAGTTACAATCATTTTCCCCCCATTATTCACCTACCCAACCTCCCAGAATAGCAGTCCCACAAGATATCGCTTCCTCCAATCTGCTCTCTCCATACCTTCTCCCATACCCCCATCGACTTTTCCATTAGAGGAAGATGAATCTTTGTGTCCCAATGCCTGCACATCTTATCTCCCAATTATAGGCAAAAGAGTATTAATAATAGTATTTATATATATATTTGAAACATTTAATGTTACGACCTTGAATTTCAGATCCATTTCCTTCCTCCCTTGTCACCCATTCCTTCTTGGTATATAAGTAATTCAGTATATGTTGTACATGTCTAGCTATGCAAAACATTATCATAGTAGATAACATATAGTACAAGGCTGCTTATAATTCCCTCCCACTCATCCCACCCCCCACCTGGTCCATTCCCTACATGATCCTGTCCCTCTTCTATAGTGGGTACTTCCAACCTCCCCTCACCCCAAGGATGCCCTCCCATCCATCATCCCTCCTCTCATCCCCCTTCCCCCTATCCTGCTGCAGGTTGAGATATCCCATTTAATATGTATGTCATTTTCTCCCTGAACCAAATTCAATGTGAATGTGGTTTTGCCTTTTTAGCCTTCCTTATTCTCCCCCTCCTTTGCAACCACTTCCCCCCCTACATGAGATAGTTTACCCTACCCTGTCTCTCCCCATCTCCTCTTGCCACTTCCTCTCTCACCTCATAATTTCATCCCTTGAGTATTCTCCCTTCCCAACAAATTCAACCTATGCCCTCTATCCATATATAACTGTAACCATATACACACACATTCACATATGTATTCATATGACCACACCCCCTTCTTCCATTATTTTCATAGTGAGAAAGATATCATCGGTCACAGATATTGCTTTTCCATATAGGAATGTAAATAGTTCAACTTTGATAAGTTCCTTTTGATTTCTTTTCCCTGATTACCTTCTCAGGCATCTCTTACTTCTTGTGTCTGGATGTCAAATTTTCTATTCAACTCTGGTTTTTTCCTCAAGAATGCTTGAAAGTCCTCTATTCCACTGAATGACCATATTTTCCCCTGAAACAAAATACTCAGTTTTGCTGGGTAGGTGACCCTTGGGTTCATTCCCAGTTCTTTTGCCCTCTGGAATATCATATTCCATGCCCTTCGATCCCTCAGTGTAGAAGCTGCCAGGTCCTGGGCTATTCTGATTGTGTTTCCACAATATTGAAATTGTTTCTTCCTGGCTGCTTGTAGTATTTTCTCCTTGATCTGGGGATTCTGGAACCTGGCTATAATATTTCTGGGAGTTTTCTTTTTGGGATCTTTTTCAGGAGGTGATCGGTGGATTCTTTCAACCTCTATTTTGCCCTCTGGATCTAAAACATCAGGGCAGCTTTCCTTGAGAATTTCTTGAAGGGTGATTTCTAGGTTCTTTCCTTGATCATGGCTTTCAGGTAGTCCAATAATTTTTAAATTGTCTCTCCTGGATCTATTCTCCAGGTCAGTGGTTTTTCCCATGAGATATTTCACATGCCTTCTAATCTTTCATTTGTTTGGATCTGCTTAACAGCATCTTGATTTCTCATAAAGTCATTAGCTTCCATTTGCTCCAGTCTAACTCTGAAGGAATGAATCTCCTCAGTGAACTTTTGAGATTCTTTTTCCATCTGGCAAATTCGACTTTTTAAGGCATTCTTCTCCTCATTGCCCTTTGGGCCTCCTTTGCCATTTGAGTTAGTCTATTTTTTAAGGTGTTGTTTTCCTCAGTCAGGCTGTTGACCCTCATTTCATACTTTTCCTGCATCCTTCTCATTTCTCTTTCCAATTTTTCCTCCACTTCTCTTATTTGATTTTTAAAGTCCTTCTTAAGGTCCTCTATGGCCTGCAACCCACTCATGTTTTCCCCTGGGGCTTTTGGAGCAGGACTTCCGACCTCACAGTCCTTTTCCCGCTCTATGCCCCCAAAATAGGAGTCTAGGGTTGCATTTTTCTGTTTCCTTTGCCTTGGCATGTTGCCACTTAATTACTTGACTTTTGGGCTTGTTGCCACACTATGGCTTTAAGGCCAGATAGAGGAATTTTCGTCCCAAACATGTGGGAGGGCAACTTCCGTTTCTGACAAGCTGTAAACCCACCCACAACTTCCACCCCAGATCACAATCCAGATCCAGGGAGGTTAAAGCAAGAGCGATCCCCCAAGACTGATCGCTGAATCTCCCCACGATTTGTAGGCTGGGAGCCAGAAATGCCTCTGAAAACTACAAAATGGCGTGTCTCCTCAGCAGCTTCTAGCCCCAGGAGGGAACTGAGCATTCCCAAATACAGGTCCCAAAGTCCATAGGACACTAACCTCTTACTTTGTCCTAGGCAAGTCTATGTTGATAATTCTGGCGTCTCCACAGTTCCTGGTGTTCTGGGGTTCCTCCAGCCGGCTGCTGGCCCTGCCGCCCTGGGGCTAAAACCTCGGCTCACGTGGACCTGGGCTCGGCTCGGCTCCTGCGCTCTGCGCGCTGCCGGCTCCCAGACCACTGCGCTGGTCCTTCCTGCAGGGTGCTGGGCTGTCCTCAGCGGGAGGTTAGCTTCTCTGTGTCGTTCTGTGGGTGCTGGGGCTCCAGAAGATTTTCAGAGTCCTTTTTTACATAGTTTGTGGAGAATCTGGGGGCAGAGAGGCTTGGACGAGCTGTTTCTACTCCGCCATCTTGGCTCCGCCCCCCAACATCTGGGTTTTCAAAGCCAGGGGGCTCTCAATGGCTTCCCAGAGTCTCATCTGGTCAAATCACACAGCACTTCTCAAAGTGAGCCCCCACCACTGTTTTTCTTAATCCACTGGATAAGGAAATGGCAAACCACCCTAGCATCTTTGCCAAGAAAACCCATGGATAGCATTGGTATGTTACGGTCCATGGTGTCACAAAGAATTGGACACAACTGAAAAAAAAAACCCAACAGATTCTACTTACTTATTAGTCACCATCTATACTTCACTATTAGATTTGACCTGTGATTTCATTGGCATAGGGAATTCTAGATGAGGAAACTTCCTATACCGAAGCACTTATTAATCTCCAACTATATAACAGGCATCTAGCTGTGCTAGATGGAAAAGTGGATACTGAACTTAGTCAGAAAGAACGGAATTCAAACCCTCCCTTACATGCTTAGCTGCATGACCCTTGTCAAATCACTTGATTTTTCTCAGCCTCAGTTTCCTCATCTGTAAAATGAGTACAATAATAGTGCTTATGTCACAGAGTTGTGAGCATCAAAGGAGATAACATGCACAATTCTTTACATGCCTTAAAGTTCTACTTAGCGCTTTAGTATTGGGGAATCTAGGTGTCTCAGTGGATACAACACTGGACTTGGAATCAGAAAGTCACTTAACCCTGTTTGCCTCATCTGTATAATGAGCTGGAGAAGGAAATGGCAAACCACTCCAGTATCTTTGCCAAAAAACCCAAATGGGGTCATGAGGAGTCAGATACAACTGAACAACAACAACAAAAGTGCTTTAGTGTTAGCCATTATTATAGTTATTATTAGAGATACAAGGACAAAAATCCCTGTCCTCAAGGAACTTACACTTGGTTGAGGGAGAAAGCATGTACATACATAAGGATATTCAAGACATATCAGGTACACAGTATTTTTGGCTGGAAAGGCAGATCAGTGTTTATTCTGCAACTCTGATTTGTAGATCTTAGACCCAGAACTAGAAAGGACCTTAGAAGTAGGTCTTTTAACCAGTCTCAGAATGCTTGGGGGCATTGGGAGGTTAAGTGACTTGTCCATGGTCACATAGCCTGTGTATGTCAGAGGTTGGGCCTGAACCCAAGCCACATCTTCTTGACTTTCAGATCAGCTCTCTATGTGGTAGGCCATATTGTCTTTCATATTTTATGGTCTTATAATTTAAATCATAGGTCTTGTATTTATTTTTGTATGCTTATTTTGTTTCTATTTAAATGAGTATATGTTATCCCCCAGAGGAAATGTAAGCTTCTTGAGGACAGGGAATTTCTCTGCCACCTTTGTATCTCTAATATCTAATACAGTGTCCTGGACCTAATTAGTACTTGTTGTAATGGAAATGCAAATTTAAAGATCTTCCCTGCCCCTAGCTTGGGTGCACCTGGAGCTTGTGGTGGGAGGCTTGTTTTTCAGGAAAGCCCTCACCTTGATACTTTGAGATTGGACAGTGAGTCAAGGAGGTTGTTACAATCTTTGAGCCAGGAGAAGGCTATATAAACTCTGATTTGAGGCTTTGCTTTGGGGCTCAATTTGAGAAGTGTTGTGTGTTTTGACCAGATGAGACTCTGGGAAGCCGTTGAGAGCCCCCTGGCTTTGAAAACCCAGATGTTGATGCTTCCCTCTCTGGTAACTGTGATTTGGTATTGATATAATGGTTGGACAGTTTGGAAGCCTGTCTGTTTGATCTGTAAGTTCTGTAACTCTGAAGTTTGGGGTGCTGACCTTTTTCCCCTGAACTAGGTAATATATGTTTGTTTGATTAAAATGAGCTTGTTAACCCATTTTGAGTTGCTTTCCTTTTGAAAAGCAGATCTAAGAACCTGTGTTGGCAGTCACTCTGGGGATGCTAGGGTGCTTGCTGCTACACTTGTTTAATTAATGCTTATTGGCTGATTCAAGTAATTTTCCACTAAATAGCACGATGATGCTTTTTTACTTTTATATCATATCGTTTCCTTCCCCTTCTTCTACCCTGTGAACATCTCTGTTACCAAGAGTAAAAAACAAAAAAAAAAGCATTATTTTTCGCAAGAGAGTTCTTTTTTAATTCTTCCTCATTCAAAGAATAATTCATCCAAATGAGTCAGATGTCCATGTAGTAGGCAGGCTGACACTCCTTCCCTGTCTAAAGGTTAAGGTTAAAAGTGTTAGCAACAAAGTTAATTGGATTCTAAATATGAAGCAATGGGATGACTGCCTTTTGGATCGTTCTATTTCCTGGGTCACTCTGGATGGCTAGAGATGGAGGGGAAAGTCTTCCTTGGTGGTAAACACATCACTTTTAGGAACAGTTTTAAAATTTTTTGGATCAAAGAGATCATTTAGATGTCAGTTTGTTTTGAACACAGCATCGATCTCTTTGAATACTGGTACTCTCAGGATTTAAAGTTAATTAAATATGAAGAATAGCAAGGGGTTGGCTACCATGATAGAAGGGGAAAAGCACTGGACTGGGAGTAGAGACCTGGGTTGGATCTAACTCTGCTATTTATTGACTGAGGCATAGTTGGGTAAGTCATTATACTTTTAAGGATTGCAAATTGGTGCTAAAGGGTGAATCTTCATGGACTGAATTAAAACCGGTTCAAATTTTTGAAAGAAAAATACCCTTAGATTCTTGAAGGCAGGCTATTCCCAGGAGTTAGAGCAAAGGGTTGAGAGGAGGATATGCAACAAAATGGTTCTCTATGTGGTGATGGCAGTAAGGAGACAGCATGGAAGCTGGGTAGGGCCATAGCTGCAATTTTGGTACCTAGGGCAAATGGCACCAGAAAAGTTGGGAGATGGGGAAAGAAGTCTGGGTTGGGATTGAAGGACTGTCTACTGCTTGAGTGGAGGGGGGGAGTGGGGAAATGAGGTAGGGTTGGTATTTGAATATAGGTCTCTAATTATATAAAAGGCCTTGTGCTAAATGGGACAGTGGATACTGGACTTGGGATCAGGAAGATCTGATCAGGAGCATAGCTCTACTGGGGAGAAAGTATTCCCCAGAAACTTGAGTGGGAAAGAGACCACTGGTGGAAGTCAGACAGGGGAGGAAGCGTCCCTGGAATAGTACTATGGGAGCCTTCAAAATCTCTTACCCTGGAAAGCAAAGCTCCAGGGTCTCTGCCCAGACCGAGGCATTGAGATTGGCTCTAAGACTGGGGATATCTTCTCCCCTGTTTCCCCACACTTCTGCAAACCTAACCCTAAATGGTCCCTAGATTAAGATTTACAGGTTCATAGATTTTAGAGCTAGAAGGACTCTAGCCTCTGGGGAATAGGTGCTGGAGAGTTTGTGGGGAATGTCCATGATAACCATATGTGAAGGAGAGAAGAAAGAAGGGAAATATCAAGAAATGGCAGAAGACCCCCCACAAAAAACCTGAGAGTTCCTATGACCATCAGCTTTATATGAAGATTTATCAGAGTCTGGCTCATATGCATAATAAGAATGAATAATGAATATTCATGGAGCACTTTAAGGTTTACAAAGCACTTTAAACATATGTTATTTGATCCTCATAATACCAATGTCAGGTTGGTACTATAGGTATTTTTGCCATTTTAAAGATGAGGAACACAGGAGTCAGAGAGATTAAGGGATTTGCCCATGGTCACACATCTAATGCATGTTCGAGGAGGATTCCATCCCAGGTGACTCTTGACTTCAAGTTCAATACTCTTTTAATTACAACATAATGTCTCCTGTAGAGGATCATAATTTCAGAGCTGAAAAGGGAAACTACAGACCATCTAATGGTCATCTAACCTCTTCATTTGATAGACATGCGCTATTCCCCTTCACATACTATGTTCCAGTCAAACTAAACTGCCCTACATACTTTTCCTTATACAGGATAGCTATTCTCCTATCTCTGTGCTTTTGTCCCAGTTGTGACCCTTGTTTGGAGTGTACTCCCATTTACTTCTACCTCTTAGAATCCCAAGCTTCCTAGAATTCAGCTCAAGCACACCTCTTAAATGAAGGTTGTCTTCATCTTTAGGTTGCTCCCCTTACCCTGAATGACCTTGTATTTACTTTGTGTATGTAGTGGAAGTTGGATTGGATTGGATACATGAAATATGTATGAGGATAAACTTTGGGAGGGAGACAATCCTGCTGGAACCTGTGCTGAACTCCCCTGGCAACTTCTGGGGTACCATAGGCTATATTCCAATCTAACCCTTACTACACACACACACACACACACACACACACACACACACACACACACACACACACTTATGAAGTTGTCTGTGTATGTTTCCTCTCCCTTTATTTTTCCCTGTCCCACCCATGTAATGTAAGCATCTAGATGTCAGGGACTATTTCATTTTTGTATTTGGAGCCCCTAACTATTCTAGTTCTAGGCACATCCATTAAAAATGCTTATTGAATGAATACATGAATGAGGTAATAAATTTCAGAAAGGGAAAATACCTTGCCAAAGTCACAAGGTAAGAGCAAAGCTGAGATTTGAACTCAGGTCTTTCAATTTTAGATTGTACTTCATCTTGCTTGGTATACTAGTATTAGACTGGTGGGGGCTCTACTCTGCTCAAGTCATACCACAGAACAAACTATGAAATGCTTCAGAGTTTTAAAAGATGACCATATCCAAACAAAGGCAAATTAAGATGGTGTAAGGTAGGCTGAAGTTCCCTGGAAAGCCATTTTATAGATGCTTTACAATCATTTTCTGTCTTGCAAGATAAGAGATCTCTATTGAGCAAATCCTGTAGAAATAGTACTGCCAAAAGCAATAATAACAATAGCAAAGTTCTCAACTTAACTCTTTTCCTTAGTTTCCTCCTGCTCCCATTGACCCATCCACCCCTGCTGTAGCTCCAAACACAAACATGCTCCCCCATGACACGACCGCTTAAGTTTTGTCATGGTCATTGAATTTTTCAAACTGCAAGGAGCTTAGCACATCACATCATCCTAACTTCTTATTTTACTAATAAGAAAACAAATGTCCTGAGAGTGACTTGCCTTCTGTCACAGAGCTAGGACCAGAACCCAAATCTCCTAGGGTGACAGTAAATCAACACTTGATCTAGGGCACCATAGGATAACAGAGTGCTGTTTAAGGTGGCTCAGTGGATAGGGCACAAGGCCTGGAGTCAGGAAGACCTGATCTCAAATCTGACCTCAGGACACTTACTAGATGTGTGGCCCTGGGCAAGTCACTTAACACTATTTGCCTCAGTTTCCTTGTCTGTAAAATGAGCTGGAGAAGGAAATGGCAAATGACTCCAATATCTACCAAGAAAACCCTACATAAGGTTATGGAGAGTAAAACGTTACTGAAAAATTACTAAAAAAAATTAGCATTAGAAAGATTTGGGTTTAAATTCCACGTCAGATATTTATTTAGATCTGTGACCCAGGACAAGTCATTGAACCTCTTCTAACTCTGTAAAGTGGAGATTAATAACAGCAGCAGCATTTTCCTCCCATAGTTGTTATAAGACTCACATGAGACAACGCTTATAAAGTTCCTTACAAACCTTAAAGATTAATTCTCACCATTATCTCCTTCATATGGTCATAGGATCATAGAATTAGAATAGGAATTGGCCTTAGAAGTTATCTAATCCAGTCCCCACCTCTCCCTACCTCCATTTTACAGATGAGAAAACTGAGGCCCAAGGTTAAAGGACTTGCCCAAGGTCCCACAGGTAGTAAACATCAGCAGCAAGTTGTAGTTCTGTTTATCCTATGAGGGCAGAATTAGGAACAGTTGGTTGAAGGAGCAGAGGCTGATGTGGGGAAAACCTTTCTAAGGACTAAAGCTGCCCCAAGATGGAATGGCCTCTTTTGGGAGGGGGTGAATTCCTAGGCCTTCAGGTAAGGACTGGATGGTTGTCACTTACTGAGAATACTGGACTGAGGGGCAGCTGAAATCCCTTTAAGTTTTGAGATTCTATCTAGACCTCTGCTGCTGGCACACATATCCAGTGTTAGATTCCCCAACTCCATCTGATTTTGAACTTTTTGTACTTTCTAATGACAGATTGGAAATCCTAATTCTTCTAGAGTAGTCTCCAATTTGGAAATTTATTGTCAAAAGTTTTCTACAGGTGGGATTACACAGGTCCCTGAGTTTAGAAAGGCTCATGCTTTGATGACAGCTGCACAGGTTTTCTTTGGTGTGGAATGACACAGATGTGCCCGCTCAGTCTCTATTTGCTGGGGGGTGGGAGGAGGGGCAAGGAAAGGTCAGGTGAAAATTGTCAGGTAAACTCCAAGAATGAGAAAGCTCTTATCTTTAAGGAATCTTCCTTAAAAGGTTCCTCAGCTTTCATGAGGTCCTGATTGTTGTATGATGTAGGACATACTTTCTCCTACTCTAACAACAGCAACAGTTAGTATTTATATGGCACTTTAAGCAAAGCACTATATAAATATAATCTTACTTGATCCTTGCAACCACCCTGTGATGTAGGTGCTATTATTATCCCCACTTTACAGATGAGAAAACTGAGACTGGAAGCAATTAAGTGATTTGCCCAGGATCACATAACTAGTAAATATCTGAGGTGGGATTTGAAATAGGCCTATGATGGCACACATGTGTGTGGTGGGGGCAGTCTCTCTACCCTCAGATGGGTGCAAATAACACAATCTTGTAAGGTGAAAGTTAGAAAAACACTCCATTTGCCCACTTCCCCGATGCTCTACTTGAACCTGGTTTACATGGGGTTGGAGTAGAGGCTAGTTACTACAAAGCCTGAAGGCCACAGCAGGAGCTAATCAAGGAAAAAGACTGATGTAAACTCAAACATTTAACATAAGTTAAGGCTTTCAGAGTAAAATGTTTCCTTTCCTACCTCTGGGAAAATTGAACATGAAAGGCCTACAGGGAACACAGTAGTAATTTATTAAAAAAGAAAACCCCATTAAAAAAAAAGAGGGTCAGCTAGGTGGCACAGTGAATAGAGAACAGGCCCTGGAGTCAGAAGGACCTGAGTTCACATGTGACCTCAGACACTTAACACTTACTAGCTGTGTGGCCTTGGGCAAGTCACTTAACCCCAATTGCCCCTGCAAAAAGCAAAAAAAAAAAAAAAAAAAAAAGGGGAAGTAGGTGGCAGAGTGAATAAAGTGCTTGACCTGGAGTCAGGAGGATCTGAGTTCTAATCTAGGCTTAGACATTTCCCTGGGCAAGTAACTTAACCCTATTTACCTCAGTTTCCTCATCTGTAAAATAAGCTGGAGAAGGAAATGACAAACCACTCCAACATCTTTGCCAAAAAAAACCAAATGAGGTCACAGAGAATCAAGACAGCTGAAACAACTCAACAAAAAAACTAAAGCATTGGAGGAATATGACTGGGCAGAGATTTTAAAATCAAGAAAGAGGGATGGTCAGAGTCAAGGTCAAGTATCTTACAGTTTAGCATACAAAGTTATAAATGAAAATATAAACTCTGGGCCAGATTCCTATTCTCTATTATCCAATAGGAATTTCCTCCATTTTTACTCCCCAAGCCCAGCCCAATGGTATTCTTAAAGATAAGCTTCCAAAATCTTACATGTTATAGCAGGGAGCTTGGGAATAATGAACAAGGAAGTGCTAACATATATAGGCCCTCCACAAAAACCAATCATGGCCTGGGGTGACACTGGTTTCTCGGAGGTTTTGCCAATGGAGAACCATTTCTAGCATGTCTTGCCAAGTTGGAAAAGCTTCAAGTAGATTCCCTGGGCCTCCTTCAAAGCTCAGCACCAATATTCCTCCTACATGAGGCCTCTCTTGATCTTCCCATTTGCTAGCATTTTCCCTGCTTCCCTGCAATGACCTTGCATTTACTGCCTATGTAGTTTTTCTCTGCTTTTAGGTGTATACGTTATTTCCCCCAGGAGGGCAAAGACTACTTCATTTATGCATTTCTATCTCTATTGTCCATCACAGTGAGTGGAACAGAATAAATAAAAATATTGCTTATTGGTTGATTGAAATAGGGTCATGCATAGGTTCAGATATTTTCAGCCTGAGACATAACCTAGTTAAATTCAGAGTCTCATTACCAGAAGGTTGGCCACCAGGTGATGACATTTTCTAGTCATGGTAACAGTGTAGTAAAGTGGAAAGACTCATTGTGTACAGAATCAGAAGGTTTTGTTGTTTTTGTTCAATTATAGAAGTCGAGCCTGACTATGACTTCATTTGGGGTTTTCTTGGCAGAGATACTACAGTAGTTTGCCATTTCCTTCTCCATTTTGTTTTACAGATAAGGAAACTGAGGTAAAGAAGGGGAAATGACATGCCCAGGGTCACCTAGCTACTAAGCATCTGAAGCCAGATTTGAACTCAGGAAGATGAGTCTCTCTGACTTCAGGCCCAGCACTCTATCGCTGTCACTGTATAATCTTGGCATTATCACCTAAACTCTGCCAATGTAATGACAATAATAACAGCTAACATTTATATAGTACTTTAAGGTTTTCAAACTACCTTATATATGTCATCTCCCAACAGCCCTGGATGGCAAATCCAAATGGTATCCTCATTTCACAGATGAGAAAACTGAGGCTGAGACAGGTTAAATTACTTGCCCAGGGTCACACAGCTAAGGAAGTATCTGAGGCAAAATCTGAACTTGGGTCTTCCTCAATCTAAGTCCAGTGTTCTATTCATCCAGCTGCAAAATTATGAGTCTAGACTAGATGACCTTTGAGGACCCTTCCAGATTCATATCAATGCTCCTACAATTTAAAGCATGGAAAGAGACTGTATACCATTGAAATCACGGATCTTTTGAAGCCTAAAGAAGGCCCTCTGATACTATAATCATTATTTTTCAGATTTGTGTCAAGCAAACTTCAATAGGATCTATTATTAAAAAACTTGCATCTTGGGGGCGGCTAGGTGGCACAGTGAATAGAGCACCAGCCCTGGAGTCAGGAAGACCTGAGTTCAAATCTGGCCTTATACACTTCATACTTACTAGCCGTGTGACCTTGGGCAAGTCACTTGACCTCAACTGCCCTTCCAAAAAGCAAAAAAACCAAACCAAAACAAAAATCTTGCATCTCTATCCCCCGTATGGTTACAAAGAACTTTATGTACATTATCCCACTTCACCCTTATAAAAACATCATGAAGTAGAGAGTGGAAGTTTTAATATCTCCATTTTCTATATGGGTAAACTGAGGGGCTAAGAGGATGTCACATGGCCTGGGTTACAGAACTCATAAGTAGCCACTAGAATCCATTAGATTCAGAGTCAGAAAAGAGGCTTTGCCTATGAGAAGGTAGGGTTCAATCCTTTATTAAAATAGCATTTTTATGTGACTGTCACTCTGTTGATGAAAATGTGATTTGATTTACTTTCTTTTGGGTGTGTTTTTTTGTGATTAAAAAAACCTCTCAAACTCCAGAGTGCAAAAGTCTAGATTGGGTGATTAATAGTCTATACTAGATATTAAAAATCCAGACAGACTGAAGGCAATATGCCTTTCACTTGTAGACTCTCTCCTAACCAACCAAGGCTGTTACTTTACTTACTCAGTGACTTGTTTGACTCAGCTGCCTTTGCCAGCCAATGCTTCATTAGGTTAGGGAGTAGTGGAAAAAAACCCCTCACAGGACTGATAGTATCAAATTCTCTGAGTGTGTAATCTGTCTGGCACATTTACAACCCTCCCAATCTGCAGAAAGCATTGCTAGACTCAGCTGCCTCAAGTCTAAAAGTCTGAGGGAGGGTCAACAGAGAGAACAGCCTTTGGCTGGAGAGCTGGGTGCAGTCATATCTTTTACCTTCACCTTAACAAAGGTCTTGTAAAGGCCTGTGATCCTATGACACCCTATATTTATGCTGGGAAAATCATATTGGGTGACTAATTTTACTTTCATATTTCATGTTCTGGGCGTTGCACGTTATGAAGTCACAAGAGAGATTGTGCTGGGAGGGTTTGTGTCTAAAAGGTCACACATACAAATGGGTGTCTATTGTTGCCTTAAACTTTTAATTTTTTTTCTAAAGGAAGAAAGATACTGTTTGTCAAACAATTCCAGGGGCTTATTACATTCATAGGCAGGAAATTCTTTGTTACGTCTAACTCCACATTCAGGGTCAGAGTATGGCATGATAGAATCACAGATTGAGAACTGAAAGGGGTCTTGCAGGCCACTGAGTGCAGTCTACTCATTTTTTCAGGTGAGGAAACTGAGGATGAGAGAGTGGTTAAGTGAACTGATTAGGTTTACTAGTTAGTAAATGACTGTGTTGGAACACTGAATACTGTTCTTTTTGACTCCAAGCCCAAGGCTCTATCTACTGCATCATAAGACTTGTGTAAGAGACTGCTGTTTATTCATCTACAATACGGGTCCATAGCTAACCAAGGGTAGATGAGGTTTTCAATGACATTCTTTTTTTTTTGGAGGGGCGAAGGCAAGGCAGTTGGGGTTTAAGTGAGTTGCCTAAGGTCACACAGCTAGTAAGTGTGTCAAGTGTCTGAGATCACATTTGAACTCAGGTCCTCCTGACTCCAGGGCCCGCGCTCTATTCACTGTGCCACCTAGCTGCCCCTCAATGACATTCTTGGTTGAGATTTTCACTGGTTTCAATACCTTTATCCTCATCTCACAGGGTTATTGCGAGGAAAATATTTTTAAACTGTAAGACACTATATAAATGTGGATTATCATTAGCCCCAACCATTCAATGGCTGTTTACGCCAAACATGACCATTCTTCTTTTAAAAGGCCTTCATAGATACTACAGAACCCCTTAGCCTCTCCTTTTGTAGACTAATCTCAGGGTTAGTTTTTTCTTTTATCTTTTTTTTTTTTTAAGCAATTGGGGTTAAGTAACTTGCTCAAGGTTACACGGCTAGTCATTATTTATGTGTGGGTGCTCATTTTCTGAGTCCGGATCTGATCTCAGGTCATCCCAACTCCGAGGCCGGCGCTCTTACTCACTGTGCCACCTAGCCGCCCCTTTAGGGCAATTGGGGTTAAGTAACTTGCCCAAGGTTACACGGCTAGGTTTTTTTGTTTGTGTGGATTAAGTGTCTGAGGCCGGCTCTGAACTCAGGTCCTTCTGACTCCAGGGCCGGCGCTCTATTCACTGCGCCACCTAGCTGCCCCCTTTATCTTTTTCTTACAAGTTTACAGATTCTACTAGAAACTTTCAGATGTCTGAATTGTTCTCCTCTCTATCTCCCCCAAATTCTCTTTGTTTTCTATTAAATTCTGGAATGCCTTGAGGAATTAAAAAACAACATACCAAACCAGTGATTTGAGAGCATCCACTGAGGAACTTCTATCAATGCAGACTGGCACCTGCCCTGCAAATTATAGTCTTAGAGAGGTGCCAGTGGCACAGAGGGATTAAGCAACTTACCCAGAGTTATACAGCAACATGTTTCAGAGACAGAATTTGAACCCAGGCCTTCCTGTCTCTAAAGCTGACACTCTATCCACTAACCTATATTACCTTCTAAGGAATAGAACACTCAATAAATTAGTAAATCTATTTAATGTCTTCCAAGTGCAGGGCATTGTACTAAATGTAAGAAATTAAAACAACAACAACTAGAAGACCAACTCCTGAATTTCAGGTACTTACAATCTAGTTGTTACCCTGCCATGGATGTAAGCCTGTCCTTTCTGTGAATCAAAATGTAAAAATAACATTAGCTTGCACTTAAAGCTTTAAGGTTTATATACTCTATCTCATTTGATTGTCATAGTAAGCTCATGGGGTAGGTGTCATAATTATACCCATTTTATAGGTGAGAAAACTGAGGCTGAGAAAGGTTAAGGGGCTCGCCCAGTGCTACACAGGGTCTAAGGTAGATTCCAAACTCAGGTCTTCCTGAATACAAGTCAAATATTCTTTCTACTATAACAGTAATTAGGTTGGTTTAGGTTCATTAGGATCATTGGTTGCTAGAGTGTTTGAGAGAAGGGTTCCTTAGAAGAAGTACTGGAGCTAGGCCTTGAAGGATAGGAAAAACTCCTAATTATTATTGGAGTTACACTTGTAAGTTATACTTACATTGTAAGTTACACTTACACAAGCCACAGCATAATATCATGGGAAGATGACTTCTTCATTTCTAGTGACACCTTACTGCTCCAAGGGTGGGGAACCTGTGGTCTTGAGGTCACATGTGCCTTAGAGGTCCTCGGGTGGGGCCTTTTGACTGAGTCCAAGTTTTACAGAAAAAATCCTTTTATTAAGGGGATTTGTTCTGGGAAGTCTGGATTCATTCAAAGGGCCACACTTGAGGACCTAGAGGGCCACATGTGGCCTGGAGGCCTCAGGGCTCCCCACCCCTGGTTAGACATACTAGTAGATAGTTTACTATCCTTTAATTTGGCTAATTTCTTTGACCCTGAGTATCACTATATATCTTTATCTGTTCCTGTAGCCAAATGAGTTCTGTACTCTCCAATTTAAGAAATATTTATTGAATCAAACCAAGTTAATTTCAGAAAAGGGAAAATGTATTTGTATCCTTTCTAGTATCCTCAGTTAATTTTTTTTTCGTCAAATATAATTTATCTAACATAAGGGCCACTTTCTGTACTCTGAGTTAGACTTCTAGGCTCTGCCTAGACAAAATCATAATTAGAGTGGGGCCACCAAGCTTTGCTCCATGGTGAAGAAGTAAAATAGTCCTGAGGTCATGCTTCCTCCCCTGTTCACCTGGTTCCCACCACTGGCAGTAGTGGCTCTTATTTGTGTGGGGCACTCTCTCTCCTCTTTTCTACTAATGGTGGCTTCCTTCCCACCTTCTATAGGAAGCCTCCCCAGCACCTTTTAATTCCTGTGTTTTTCCTTTGTTAATCATTATTAATTCTGTATATAGCTTACTTTGTATATATTTGTTTGCATGATGTCTCCCCCATTAGATTGTAAGCTCCTTCAGGGTAGGGACTGTTTTTTTTTGTTTTTTTTTTTGCCTCTTTTTGTATCCTCAGTGCTGTTGAAATTGTAGGTTTCAATTGGTCTCTATTGGTTTTGTCAGTAGGACTGCTACTGCTTTTCAGTATTTGGTAGTAATGAATTCTGTTCAGATCAATTAATTTCCATTTGACTAAATTTTGTGCTCATGCATTAGGTACCTACTATGTGTAAACCACAGTGCTGAGTACAGAGGAATAAAGAGAAAAGGGACAGACCATGGATGGGCTTGAAAACCAGGTTAAAGATCTCCCATGTTGTGCTGTAAGTAGTTACATGGTGTTATACATACTTTCAAAGGTAATGGATTGATTTTCTTTTGGAGAGGAACTTTGATATTGTGCCTTTTTCTTGTTGCTTATAGAGAAAAGGCATTGACAAATGTGTATTTAACCAGTAAACTATAGAATTAAGTGTTATTTTTTATCAGATGCCAACAGCACTTTTAATCAAAGCAGATAGTTCTGGCTGAATGGTAAAGGCCATGGATTAGAAATTCATTGGGGTCTCCCCAAGCAGGTTCAAATCCTGATGACTATGGGGTTGTTCACTGTTTAATCATGCCCAGTTTATGACCACCAGATCTTTTTCCCTCTCACACATTTGCAAAGAGAGAGTCATCCTGGAACTTAAATACATAGTTTACTGTTCTTTCCTAAGCACTCATACTTATTCTTTTTCATTTTGTTAATTAAAGGTCATGTCACCAACCTGACAAGAATGGTTTGACGTTTGTATCTTTTCAGGTTTGTATGTTTCAGTTAGTGCCATCCATGAGCTTTTATTAATACATGCTCTTGGACATGATTCAAGACACTCAAAATATATTAAGCTGCAACAATTGGCTCTAAGTCAATGGCTATGAACTTATCCTAAAAATATGACATTATGATTCTATTCTCTCTTGTTGATCACTGGCCATTTTAGTGAAGCTCCTCAACCAATGCTATATAAATACCTGTACTCAAGCTTGGATATTCCAGCTTTTTTATAAGGATACCACAGAGGACAAACAAAGGCTTAATGAAATCAACATACAGTCATCTATATGGGGTGGGGGGGTTATGATGAGAGCATGGATTTGTAATTTTATTTTTTTTAGTAAATTCCTGAATGAGGAAACTTCATTTACTAATACCAGTGAGAGAAATCATTTTACTATTATATTAATAACCAATTATTAATTTGGGAACCAGGTTTTTCTCCTTTATTTCCTCAATCAAGGCCCATCCCCTGTAAAAAGTCGGGCTCTGAAGGAAGGAGTGATTGATGAGATGGTCCTTGCTATCAACATATATGCTCTTCGGTTTTAGGTGGGACCTCACCCAATTAGGAGACCTTACTTCTGTTCAGAGTGTAAATAGAATCCAGTCTAGACTAGTTCTTATCCTCCCCCCTCTCCCAGGAGAAGAGCCTCTGTCCTTGTACTTTTGTACCCTTTTATTAGAGTTCAGGGTGACCCAGCTTATGAAGGGGACAATCAACCAGAGTGGGCTGGATGGAGATGGGATTTCCTCGTCCCGGTTGCTGGAGGTGGTTGAGTCTCATGATCAGAATCATGATCTTAGAAGGTGGAGCTGAAGACTAATAGCCCACCTCCTCATTAAATGTCCACCAATTGGGTTTAATTTTCAGTTGTCAAGGGAATTCCCTTCCAGAGATTATTTATGACTGTTTTTCCTTCATTCTTGAAGAAGACCATGACATCAGGGAGGTGATGCCATGACATGCAAGTGAATTGGATTTAAGTGAGGGAGGGCTGTGCAAAGTCACCAGCCTCACTTTCTCCTCTGGAGCCATTTGGCCTTTGCAAGCTAAGGTCTTTAAAGAGATTATTTAAAGCTTTCAGGATTTCCATGTCTTGTCTTTGGTTAACAAGAGAAACCACTGACCATCAATTTATTGATTATTAGCTAGTCTAATTAATAAATTGATTGTGAATTACCCAGAAACTCTGTCTCTTGGGATTTTTCATTGTCACACCAGCTACCAAGTTTGGCACCTTCTCTGCAACTTACAAATCTTTAAGAGTTACCTTTAGCACCTACCAAGTTAAGTAAAGTGTTAACTGTCTTATCCAGGGTCATGTAGCCAGCATGTGTCAGAGATGGGACTTATGGTCAAGTCTTCTGGCTCTCTATCCATTATTCTATGTTCCCTCTTGGTCATCTATATACACATTAAAATTCAGATCCCTCTCTGCCTCCCAGGAAAATATTATTATTTAAACAAATAAATAAAACGTTTATTAAATCAGAGAGGAGACAAGAGATGTTTTAGGAGGAAGAATGGACTGAGAATTCCTAATTTATGTAATGTTCAAACTACTCCTATAGCTCTTTACAACTGGGTAATTCTTGTTAGGAATGTGGGCTGTGTATTTCAGAAGAAGGTAGCCATGGGGTTTCTTAAATAGGATTTAACATGTTTGAAAAGCAAACATTAAATGGATAATTCATAATAATAAACACTGAATCAGATCCTTCCATTGTATAAACTATGACCTAGGGGTAAGTAAGCCCTTTGGAGGCTATGTTAACTCTTTCAAGTCACAGCATAATTATTTAGGCAGCAAATGTCCTGATTAATTAAAATCAGTATCTTTGAACTGTCTTCTGGTCAGTTTCCAGCTGCAGTATCAATTCATATTCATCACCAAGGGACAGTGCAGTGGTAAAGTAAGCCTTGGATATGCAATTGCCTGGTCCACATCTAACCAAGGACAGATGGGAATTTCAATGACATATGCTGAATAACCTTGATTGAGCCTGTCTCTGGTTTCAATCCAGACTGCCTGGGCTATCTCCTCAGAGCTACTTGAAATCAGTGATAAATTAGCTGATAGTCTGGGTTTAATCCCTAGGTTTCTTAATGCAAGATCAATCAATCAATCAACAAACATTTATTAAGCACCTACTATGTACTTAGCACTGTGCTAAATGCTGGGTTTATAAAAAGAGACAAAAAATAGTCCCTTTCTTCAAGGAGCTCAAGATCTGATGGATAAGCCTTATCTGAATATATATGGGGAATGAACTATGCAGCTTTATTCACTGTGCATGTCTATTCCTCTGCATTAGGGATAAAGAGCCATTACTGGGCAGCTAGGTGGCTCAGTGGATAGAATGCTGGACCTAGAGTCAGGAAGATCTGAGTTCAAATTCAGTCTCAGACACTTACTAGCTGTGTGACCCCAGGCAAGTCACTTAACCCTGTTTGCCTCAGTTTCCTCATCTGTAAAGTGAACTGGAGAAGGAAATAGCAAACTAACTCCAGTATCTTTGCCAAGAAAATCCCAAATGAGGTCGTGAAAAATAGGACAGGACTGAACAACATCAAACTGGAAGTTAGCTTTCTGCCTGTTGAGCAAAAGATGCAAATTTAAGAAACTGTCAGACCAACAGTTTCATAGCAAGTGTGCCAAAGAAAACTTGAATGAGCTGAAAGTACCCTCCTGGCCTGTAATTATAAATGTGAAAAACACCAGCATTGTCAGCTGCTGCCACTGCTTTCAGCAGCAGGGGAGGGGTCTGGGTTTTTTTTTTGAGATCAGGGTCCACCAGTAACAACATGTGAAATAGCATCTGACCTTATCATGCAAAGGACTCTTTTTTTCATCCTCCCGAGATGAACTCTTAAGAGATCTGAAACCCTTGGCAAGGTCATAAATCTTTGTACCAGAATGTCAACAGGACCTTGGAAGTAGGGTTGTGGTTACTAATTGCTGCTTTAAAATAGCATTGTAAAAGAGTTTGCATTGAATATACAAGGCCCAATACAGCGATTCCTTCTCTGGAGGACAGTCAGTTTGTGGTGTTGAGATTTCTAGCACCTTATTTTGACTAAGAGAGTTTTCTGTGCCTGTGGATTGATTTACAGAGAAGATCCTGTAGCTTGTGGAGATGGGGGGTTGCGGTGCTGGCATGTGAGTATGAACTCAGAGCTTCCAGGCACCATACTCATTCAACACTTCTCATTCTGTACTCCATGATATAGCCACAAAAAACTCTAGCTGCCAAGCACACCTCTTTTTCCATCTGTTTTCACAAAGCCCCAGAAAGACACCTCTGTGAGAGGGCTTCCAGCCTATACACATTCTCCCTGCTTAATACCAACTCCCCAAACCTGCTGCTACAGAATCCCAACTTTCACATTCACCCATTTGTTCACCACAACCGATGCAACTTTTTACCATGTTTTTTATCCTTTTGCCAGGCCAGTCAAGCACTTCCCATAAATACCAGCTCTCTGGATACTTCCTGACATTTTGAAAACCTCTGCAAGGAACTGAAGTCAATCACTTGCTCCTTTTTGCAACAGTCCTAGAAGACATGGGAGGGAGACCTTTCTGCCTAAAGGGAACCACCTTTATTTGCCTTTCACTCTCAGTTCCAAAGACCCATGCTGTGGATGTTGCATCATCCAAAATAGAAAATATGAGAAGTATAAAGAAATATGGGAAAATATTGGGGAAATTAGGCAAAGCAAAGAAAGCAGAATTAGAATATGATATAAATCGATAAGTGACATCAATGTAACTTTATTTGTTCATTCATACATTTAAAAAATTATTGGAAGAGGACAGTGAATTTTTATTGTTAAACATATGTAATAAAAATTGTTCTGGTTTCAATAAAATTACATTATTATATGTTTTTGTTTGTTTCCTTGAATTTTTTTATCTGTTAATAGTAAGTTTACAATAAAAACATTTGAAAATAAGCTTGTAGTTGTTGTGCTTATATGGTGCTAAAATAGGGAGGTGAATGTACCTATTTCAAGTAGCAGAAGTGGGAGTGGGAGTGACATCTCGGTCACTTGGACTAATTTGTGGGAAATTAAAACTGCTCAGGACCTAGAAAATGAAAAAAAAAATCACTAATCTACTAGAAACAAATACTTTACTTATCAAGCAGCTTCAGCTGCTTCTCAGGCACTTAAGGTCAGAGAAAAAAGCTCCAATGCCCCCAAAGTCTCTAGTACATTACATTAGGCTGGCTACTAATATATTAAAGTTGAGTGTTGGGGTATTACAATAATTCAGTGAACTGAATAGACCAAGATGAACTCTGTGATTGAGTGACCAACCCCCGGTGTGGGAACTTCCCATACCAATAAAGATGAAAACTCATCTAGGATTTAGCAGATAATTCTTATGAAGCACATAGAAAAAAATGACTAGGCTGGGGTCACATAGCTATTAAGTGTCCAAGGCATTTTTTGAACCAGGTCTTCTTGATTCCAAGCCTCAAACACTATCTACTATGCCACCCTGCCTTTATCAAATACATTTGCTATATAATAAATGTATGTTTACAGTTTTAGGGTTTGGAGGGATATTAAAGACTGGGAATTCAGGATCAATCTCATTCTCTCCCACATCCTCTTTTTCTACTATTCCTAGAGATTCTCCATAGTCCATTCTGGTCAGTATATTTTTCTCCTTTAAATGAAAGTGACTGACTATGGATTTTTATTTTCCTACATGTCCTGGATGATTCCAGAAGCCAATTCACAATGATCAGAGGGTTAACAATGTGGGTGTAGTGGAGAGAGAACTATTCCTGGTATCACCTGGGAGGCTCAGTGGATAGTATGCTGGGTCTGGAATCAGGAAGACTTCAGTTGAAATGTGACCTTGGACACTTATTAGTTATGTGACCCTGGGCAAGTCACTTTACTTCAGTTTTCTCATCTGTAAAATGGGGATGATAATAGTAGAACCTACCTCCCAGGGGATCTATGACATATAAAAAGTTTGAGAGATATGATTTCTGGGTAATTAATCATTTTATTAATCATACTAGCAGATACTTCATAAAAGCCTGGAACCCACTCAACACTTATATGCCCTTGGAAGAGTGGATCCTGAGGCTGGAAATCAACTCTGATTGGTTAACAATTAATTAGAAGCCCCAATTGACAAATGGTCAAAGGATATGAATAGACAGTTTTGTGTGAAGAAATTGAAGCTATCTATAGTCATATAAAAAATCCTCTTTATTACTCTTGACTAGGAAAATGCAAGTTAAAAACAACTCTGAGGTGCTACCTCATATCTATCCAATTGGCTAATATGACAAAAAAGGAAAATGATAAATGTTGGAGAAGATATGGGAAAATTGCAACACTAATGCATTGTTGGTGGAGTTGTGAAATGATCCCACTATTCTGGAGAACAATCTGGAACTATGTCCAAAGGGCATAAAATTATACATACCTTTTCATCCAGCAATGCTACTACTAAGTTTGTATCCCAAAGAGATCATAAAAAATGAAAAGGATTCACATATACAAAAATATTTATAGCACTCTTTTTGTGGTGGCAAAGAATTGGAATTTTAGAGGGTGCCCATCAACTGGGGAATGACTGAACAAGTTGTGGTATATAAATGTAATGGAATATTATTGTGCTATAAGAAATGATGAGTAAGCAGATTTCAGAAAAACTTGAAGAGACTCACATACACTGATGATGGATGAAGTAAGCAGAACCAGGAGAACACTGTACAGTAACAGCAACATTGTGTTTTGATCAACTTTGAAAAACTTAGCTCTTCTCAGCAATACAATGATCTGAGTCAATTCCAAAAGACTCCTGATGGAAAATGCTATCCAAATCCAGAGAAAGAACTATGGAGTATGAATGCAGAATGAAACATGCTATTCTCTCTCTGTTTTTTTCCTTTCTCATGGTTTTTCCCATTTGTTCTGATTCTTCTCTCACAACATGACTAATGTGGAAATATGTTTAATATGATTGTACATGTATAGCTATATCTGATTGCTTGCCATCTAGGGGAGGAAGGTAGGGAGAAAAAATTTGGAACTCAAAATCTTATAAAAGTGAATGTTGAAAACTATCTTTACATCTAATTGGAAAAATAAAATATTATTAAGTGGAAGAAACACAGTTAATCAGAAGAATGAATATTATAATGAGAGGTGGACCCATTCTAATGAGGGACTGGGGGATGTGACTTTAATCAGTCTTATTCCCAGACCACTCTCAGCCTAGGGAAATCTAGACAAAGGATCTACCCCTACTGAAGCCTTAGTAGTACACTGTGGTCTGAATTTCACCTTAGATTAATTCTTTGTAAGGTTCTCTAGTTGGATAGGGTCCTCCTACCCAGGATCAAAAGATAGGTATCCTGGGGATTCAGGCAATTTCATCCATGAATAATATCCTTCAGTTCAATGTGATTCAATAATTGATTATTAATATAAGAGAAAAATAATTACTTCTCTCCATCAGATGAGATAATATAGTGCCTATCACAGTTCCTGGCACATAATAAGTGCTATATAAATGCTACCTATTATTGTTATTATTTTAAAACAGAAAACCTGAATCTGAGTCTGGACTCTGTCTGTCATGTATGACTTCAGGCAAGCCAGGTCCCTTCTCTGGGACTGGATTTTTCCATCTGTAGAATGAGAAAGAGACTAGCTAATTGATATAAAAAGTTCCTTCCAGTTCTAATATTCCATAATTCTGAAGATATTGGTTTTAGGTCCAAAGAAAGAATAATGGCCACACCCAGATAGCATGGAATGCTTACATAGCATTCTAATCCACAAAGTGGAAGTTTGATTGGGTCTTCCCAAATGGATGTCTACTTTTGATCAATTTGTATCCTCCCAAAGCACTGGGGCATGGTATCTCCTGGGTCTCTCCCTCAGCATCTCCCTCAAGAAAATGGGCTCTATATGTTTCCTGAGGTTACACTTGAGAATAATATTAAAAATAAACAAATACTCCCTCCTTGAGATACTAAGGCCACAATCTCTTAATGCATGAGTTGTAGCCTTGAGGCTGTTCCCTAAAGTTGTGTCAGCTTAAAAAAAACAGCTAAAACTCCACAGTATTCATTACCCTTAGATTACAAAATAGTAAGTAGTTATTAACTGTTGTTAAGAGGAGCTATAATTACAGCACTATCAGACACAGAGTATGTGGTCTCTCTTCTTTTTCTTAAATGTGCAAGAGATTCCAATGTATTTTCACGCTGTTTTAATTAGAAAAAGACCTATTAATCTCCAGCCCCCCGGCTTTTCCTATCTACCCTGGAATAATAGGTTCCCTTATCCACCCAAACTAAACAGAGAGACCCTGCCAGGACAGACTTCCCTTCCAAAGACCCAGATGACAATGACTTCCTTCCCTGGGAGGCCTTGAACTGTCTTGGTGGCAGCTTGTGAATTTCTGGTGATATAGGGGTAGCTTAGAAAGCAAGAAAAGATTTAGCTCCTAGGAATCCTAAGATGTTAGAGCTAGACCTTGAAGTGACCTCAAAGGCCATTGAGTCTGGTCTCTTCATTTTATAGATGAAGAAATGAAGACAAGTGATTTTCACAGTCACACAAGGCTATACAATTAAGTCGGCATTTGAACTCAGGTCCTTGGACTCCAAACTCAGCATGTTCTTGTTTTAATGGTGATGATGATAATAGCTTCTGTCATCTACATGCTTTTGTAGTTACTAGCTGAATTCTGAACTTTTCTACCACGTCTCCAGGCTGAATACCTTCTCTTCCCCCCTTCCTCTTTCCCCTCTGTTGTTCAGTCACTTTCAGTCCTGTCCAACTCCACTCTTTATGACCCATTCAGAGTGTTCTTGATAAAGACACTGGAGTGGTTGGCCATTTCCTTTCCCAGTTCATTTTGCAGATGAGGAAAATGAGACAAAAAGTATCCCTTCCGGGTTTGGCTTACCCAAGGTCACACAGCAGCATCTGAGGCCAGATTTGAACTCAGAAAGACTAGTCTTCCTGACTCCAGGGCCCACTGCACCACCTAGCTCCCCACTCCAACCCCTACCTTTTCAGCCTCTATTTAAGTGTTGCCTTCCCTTTTTAGAATATAAGTTCCTTGAGGATAGGTAGTATCTTTGTTTTTACTTGCATTTGTATTCTAATGCTAGGTGGTTGACAACAGGGTGATGTTCACAAAACCTTCTTGAAGTGAATAGGGCAAAACTATAATATCAGTTTTAGATACTGGGGATCACAGAGGTTGTGTGACTTGCCCACAGTCACATAGTGAGAGAAGAGAGACTTGAACCCCAAGTCTATCATTCTTTCCATTGCATCCAGTGGCTTTAGTTTTGCTTGCAAACATAAAATGGTTGATTTTTAGAGCAAGAAAGTTCCTTAGAAATCAACTAGTCTTAACTCTGTCATTTACAGATGGGGAAACCAAAGAACAGATTGGAAGCTTCAGTTTACGCTGGGTATACCGTTTCTAGAGTATTTGGTAAATCCTGGTATCATAATTTAGGAAAAACATCAAGTATCCAAATGAACACAGAGTATAATTAAAGGCCTCAAGATCATATCATGTGAAGGTCAGTTGAAGGAACTGGGGATGTTTAGCCTATGAAGAGAACAATTAGGAGGAGGGTCATAGCTGTCATCCAATATCTGAAAGGATCTCATATTGAAGATTTGTTCTGCCTGTCCCCAGAATGCAAAACAGGTAGCAGGGGGTAGAAGGCAGAGAGGCAGATTCAGGTTTGATATAAGGAGGAACCTCCTAATAAATACAGTGATTTCCCAGTAGAATGAACTGTTTCTTAGAGCCTTGGGTTCCTCCAAACTGGAGATCTTTGAGGGGAAGTTGGAGGCCTACTTGTAGGGTGTGTTATAGAGAGAATTCTTTTCTACTTTTACATTAGACTAAGTTGCTTCTAAGGTATTTTTATTTAGATAGGTATTATTCAGTTGTTTTCATTTGTGTTGGACTCTTTTGACCCCATTTGCAGTTTTATTGTCAGAGATAATGGAGTGGTTTGCCTTTTACTTTTCCAGCTCATTTTACAGATGAGGAAATTGAGGCAAAACAAAGTTAAGTGGCTTGCCCAGGATCACACAGATAGTAAGTCTGAGGCTGGATTTGAACTCAGAAAGATGAGTCTTCTTGATTCTAGACCCAGTATTCCATACACTGAACCACCTCTCAATGAAATCCCAGTACCTTATGGACAAGTACTGTTTTGTTCCTGTTTTACCAGAACCTATTCTCCCATCATGTCTCAGCCTTGAAAGGCATGTACATTTATGAATGTATATTACATATCATAATTAATTGAATAATAATTTGATAAGTGCTTCTTATATACAAGGTACTATGCTATAAATGACAACATATCACATAGCATTAAATGTAGCACCTACTAAATATCCATAAAGATGCAATCAAATAGCTAAAATTTTATAGCAGACACTCACTCTGTCATAAATTAATGCAACCAATCCCTGTACTACAAATAGTCAGTCAACAAACATTTATTAAGTACTTAGTAAATGTCAGGCACTGAGAAATGCTGTTATTCAGTTATTTGTAGTTGTGTCTTACTCTTTGTGGGTTTCTTGACAAATTGGAGTAGTTTTCCATTTCTTTCTCCAGCTCATTTTACAGATAAGGAAACTGAGGTAAACAGGGTCGAGTGACTTAGTGTAATGTCAATCATGGCAGCACTCCCGAGGGGTGATGCTGTGAATAATTTTAAGAGTCCAATTGCAAGGTATAAGAAACACTTTAGTTAAAACTAAACCTTATTCAAGAAACTAAAGCATATCAATTCATAACAACTTATTACTAAGGTGGCCACATGACCTTAAACAAAACATATCATTCAGTATATGACATAACACACAGTATGTAACATGGCACACAGCATGTATCATTGCATTCGTTATATCTTATAGCATTGTATATCCCCCACCTTATATATTCTTTATACAATCAGAGGGTCCCAGGCCAGGGTCTTCCCTAGCACAATACATCTTTAAGGACTAGCAGAAAACATACCCTCTACCCCTAGGTCACAATAGGTTACAATCTCCTCAATCCAAACAAAGTATCCAAGTAAAATCCTCTTGGGGGTGTATCCTTCTCTTCATGCTATAGTTGCAGGCTCCCATCTTGCACTCTCAGTGCTCCTGCCTTGCTGCAAAATTTTCATCTTGACCAGGGGCTGAACTCCAAGCCCTGTGGCTGCAAGTCTTTGGACCAACCACTTCCAGCTCTTGCCTGGATCCTGATGCAGGCAGCTTTTCACTCTTGCTCCCTGTCTCAACTTGTGAGGGAAGGGACTGCTCCACTCTAAGCTCTCCTTGCTCCTACCTGAGAGCAGACTCCAGGGACTCCTGCCCAGCTTCTTTCTCTGGGAAAACAAACCTTTAAAGGGCAGCAACAATATTTACACACGTTACCAGATTTTAATTCACTTTCAAAGCCCAGAGACTCCTTGATAACAGCTCTTAAAGGGGCTTAAGCTAAGCCTTCATCCCATGGGCAGGTCTCTGCCCGTCAGCTCAATTCATTTTCACAACTGAGAGACTCCTTCAGGGAGCCTCCACAGCTACTGCTTGCTGTCAGCTCTCTGAAGGTTCCATGCTCAATATTCATCTTCTTCTTCTGGGTTCACATTCATGGAGAGGTGGGGCGGGAAGGGGGGGGAGGGGCCACTTAGCAACAAGCTACCCAGAATCTTCTTCCAGGACATCACGAGTTCTAGGGCAAAGAATTCTTCTCAAGAGTGAGCCCCAAAGCGATATCAAGTTTCCAGCTTATATATGATTTTACTTAGCATCTGATTGGTTGAGCCCACATGCATAGTCTATGTTTGTTTTCTAATTGACTCAGGGCATATACACCACCCACATGCCTATCACCAAAACTCAGCGCCTGACAGGCTTTGTGCCCAAAGGTAGGAAAGACCTTACAACTCCTCTGCATCTAGTTCCCAAAGGCATGAAAGCCTGCACCTCAGCACCTAATGTGCTACAGCTGTGGATTACCAGAGATTAATGCTTCAGATGTTTACAATTTAGCCTGAGCCTGGGAAGCTGAATTTCAAAAAGAAAAACAGCAAAAAATCCCACTTGGCCAGGGTCACACAGCTCACTGGGGAAGCCAGAAAGGCAAGAAAGTCTTTGGTCTTGAATTCAAGCTCATATTCTGATAAAAGAGACAACATGTAAATAACTATGTATCTACAAGAGTATGTATACAGTGTAAATGGGACATAATCTCACTATCTGTGTGACCATGGGCAAGTCACTTAACCTCTATAATCCTCAATGTCTAATATCAATGGGGACCAGGAATGCCTTTGGCAAAAGAAAGAATTTGAACTGAGTCTTGAAGAGGGCCAGGAAAAGTCAGGATGTGAGCAAGGAGATAAGACTTGAGAATTCAACTGGGAATATAAAAGGAGAGAGATGCAGTTTATTCATAAATAGTTTATAATCTAATACAAAGGAAAAGCTCCCACAAGAGAAACAGATGTAACAAATAGGTCCAAGCAAAGTGCTGTGAGAAATTTGAGGATGGAGAAATTGCTTTCATTTAGAGCCAGAGAAGTCTTTACAGAGAAAGTGACACATGAGTTGGGTTGTGAAGGTTGAGAGAGAAGAAATGAAGGTGAGGAGAAACGCAGTGTAGGCAGAGGGAACGGACTGAGAAAATGGACAAAGATAGAGGACGGCTGGACAAGAGCAGGAGACAGAGTGCAGGGATACTTCACTTTTATTGCTCTTCAAAGAAATTTTTTGGTTTGGTTTTCATGTTTGTTTTAACTAATTGAAGGTTTGTGCCAATCCTGTGTTCAACAAATCTATTGGAACCATTTTTCCAACAGCATGTGCTCACATCATGTCTCTGTAACACATTTTGGCAATTCTCACAATATTTCAAACTTTTTCACTTTTTCCTTATTATTGTATCATTAGACTGTGAACTTAATAAATATGTATATTCTGAGTGCTCCACCAATCTCTCTCTCTCTCTCTCTCTCTCTCTCTCTCTCTCTCTCTTTCTCTCTCTCTCTCTCTCTCTCTCTCTCTCTCTCTCTCTCTCTCTCTCTCGTCTCTGTCTCTCTGTGTTTCTGTCTCTCGCTGTCTCTCTCTGTCTCTCTCTCTCCCCCCCCTTCCCTCTTTCCCTCTCTGACCCCTCCCCTCCCCCCAGGCCTCCCTATTCCCCAATATGGAAAAGATATTCCATAAATTTCATTGATAAAGTGTGGCAGAGTTTGAGAGGATTAACTTCAATTTTCAAAGACGTTCTATTATGGGTAAAATGCTATCAAACATCATTGATGCTACAGAGAAATCTTTCATGAAAGGAAGGGTCAATTGATGTAACAAACTTCATAGTTCTCTTATATTAAGAAACCAAAGAAATTAAGAAAATTAAAATTACGAAATTGTCACAGTCACCCCAGCCTTCAGCAATCACCGCCTGCTCAGTCAGCAGTCATCAACATTGAGACAAGGCTTCCATAGGCAAAAAGATTATGACTCCCTGAAGGTTCAGATGATGGTTAGCATTTTTTTAAGCAAAAAAAAGTATTTTTCATTAAGGTATGTGTAGTGAATTTTTAGACATGATACTATTGCAAACTTAGACTATAATATAGTATAACCATAAGTTTTATATCCACTGAGAAACCAAAATATTTATGTGACTCACTTTGTTGCAATATTCACTTTATCATGGTGATCTGGACCTGAGCCCTCAATATCTCTGAGGCATGCCTGTAGTTTGCCTTGAATGTACAGAATTTGAAATGGAATGATATGAAAACAGTTTGGAAGGGTAGATTACAGTTAAATTGTGCAGGGTCTTGAATTCCAGAGCAAAGATTTTTATAATTTATCATTATTCTCTCCCCTCCCATTGCTCCTATTTGCTTTATTATTCTTCTACATGAAAACTCTCTTCTTCTTCTTCTTCTCCTCCTCCTCCTCCTCCTCCTCCTCCTCCTCCTCCTCCTCCTCCTCCTCCTCCTTCTTCTTCTTCTTCTTCTTCTTCTTCTTCTTCTTCTTCTTCTTCTTCTTCTTCTTCTTCTTCTTCTTCTTCTTCTTCTCCTTCTTCTTCTTCTTCATTTCTTCCACTGCTGCTGCTATTAGTACCACCACTACTTAGCTAGCTAGCATTTATACAGCACTTTAAGGTTTGCTAAGTGATTTATAGGCATCATCTCATTTGATTTTCATAAGCACTTTCTCTTTAGGTGCCATAATTATCCCCATTTTACAGATGAGGGAACTGAGCCTGAGAGAACTTAAGTGACTTGACCAGGGTCACAGAATTAGTAAATGTCTGAAGTAGAATTCAAATTAAGGTCTTCCTGACTCCAAATCCAAAATACCTCCTAGCTGACTCATGACCTACCTTATAGGATTGTTGTTAGGGACAAATAAGATAATGAATGAAAATCATTATGCAAACATCAAATCACCACATAATTTCCAGTCATTATTATGATTTAGTTCTTTTTATGTTCATTGGGGTCCAAATAGAAATTAATTTAAGACAAGTCACTATTCTATGATTGCTCTCTGTGTTTAATGTTTGATGGAGTATTACACAGGTAGATAAAATTTTTCTTTGGTAATTGAATGAAAGTGTTGGGATGTAGGTTAATTTGGAGTAGACTCAGTGAAAGCATCTTTGGGACAACTCTAGTAGCAGAAAAAATTATGTTCCTGTTCCATGATGGTTTTGATTTCTTCTGCTAGGTCTCTATAATTAAGGAGCTTCTCTTTCCATGTAGTTTGGAGATTGTGTGTTTGATATAGTGACTCTATAAAGATGTTCTTACATTTTTGTGGGTTTAGATAATTATGGGGTAACACTTTTGTCTCTGATAATGCTCTGGTACATTTGGAATTTATTTGTTTAAGTATCAATTATATTTGGGGGTTTGTATTTGTAGCAGTGAACTTTTTTCTATTATGACAAATAATGAACTTCTGGTGAATAATTCTAGCCACTTGAATTGTGTCTTTCTAGATATTTACTAGGTGCTATATTTTTGTAACCTGCTGAGATATGTTATGGCTTCTCCTCCCCCCCCGCCACTTTTTGTCCTCCTCCCTCCTCCTCCTCCTTCTTCCCGACAATAATTATGACTAATACTACTGTAGAAAAATTGTTCTCATGTTGCTTTATAGACTCATATATAATCCTAGAATAAGTAGTTATCCTACAATTATTCTATTGTAATTAATATTCTATAGTCTATTATGAAGGTTTATAAAATAATTACTTTCTATAGTTGGATAAAATTATTAGAATGTAAGATCAGCTCCAGTAGGCTCAGTACAACTCTAGTACACATAGGGCAATGATGAAGTCATCCAGTTGCAATATAATTTTGACTTCCTTGCAAGGTCTCTACATTTTGAAAGCCTTATTTTTATGGATCTTGGAGATTATGAGTATTTAGTATGGTGGTATTACTGGTATGGTGGCATTAAAATGTTATTCTTGAGTTTTTAGGGATTAATGTTCTCTTTGGGCAACAGTTTGGTCAATGGTAATGGTCTGGTCTGGTTTATTGATTGAGTCCTCAAGGACATTTTGAGGTTTGTTTTTATAGTATGGGGATGTGTCATCTGTCACTTCATGAAAAATAGTGAGTTTCTAATGAATGATTCTAGCCAGTAGGTCATGTCTTGCTAAATATTGGTTCGGTGATAAATATTTATAACTATTATGTATTGTTTCCACTTGAGGCTTTCTTTCAGTAAGAGATCAGTGAACTCTTTGCATTTTTACTTTGTCCTATTGTTCTAAGAAGTCTGGGCAATTTTCTTCTATGAGTTCATACAATTACAAGTCTGGGCTTTTTTTTTTCTTTCAGGTAGTCCAATGATTCTTTTTTTTTTTTTTTTTAAAGCAATTGGGGTTAAGTAACTTGCTCAAGGTTACACGGCTAGTCATTATTTATGTGTGGGTGCTCATTTTCTGAGGCCGGATTTGATCTCGGGTCATCCCAACTCCGAGGCCGGTGCTCTTACTCACTGCACTACCCAGCTGCCCCTTTAGGGCAATTGGGGTTAAGTAACTTGCCCAAGGTTACACGGCTAGGTTTTTTTTTTATGTTTGTGTGGATTAAGTGTCTGAGGCCAGCTCCGAACTCAGGTCCTTCTGACTCCAGGGCCGGCGCTCTATTCACTGCGCCACCTAGCCTCCCCTAGTCCAATGATTCTTAAATTTTCTCTCCTTGATTTCTTTGAGAGCTGTTTTGCTTTGAGATACCTTAAATTTTCTTTGACTTTGTTCTAATGTTTGACTCATCAGTTTCTATTTGGTGCATTCTAATTTTCAGGGAGTTTGTTGTTCGGACAAGGTTATGCTTTTCTTGTGCTAAGTTGTTAATTCCCTTTCCAAATCTTTCTTCCATATTATCATTTCTTTTTCTAATTTTTTTCCTCGACTGTAGGTCACCCAGATCTCCTTCTCATTCTGCCCTGGATATGTGATCCAAGATGAAGAGGTTCCTGGGGAATAATAGAGAATTCCAGAAGAGTGCAGCCCAATGGGAAATGAAGCATCTATGGCTACCACCTCCCCTCCTCTCCTCCACCTCCCAAAGAGGAAGTGTGGACACATTTTGTACAGTTCAAAAAAAATGGCACCTGCAAAGAGGTAAGGAAACTTGGTAGTGGAGAGGGAGAAGACAACTTCTGATGACCCCAAATAATCAAGGTATTTGTTTTAAGTTTCCCATGAAAGATTCTTAGCATTTCTGTTTTATATCCATTTCTCATCTTTCTGGTTTTAGAAGGAAAAAAGGCAGGACTGTGACTTTTTGACACCAATTATAGCTGATGGAATCTGTAGTTTGACACATAAGAGAAGTTATAGGTTTACCATTATCACATTTCTGCTCCAATTCCTCTTTCTTCACATTCCCTGCCCACCCTCAGCCCCATACTCTTCATAGTGTTTGTCCAGCTGTTGTTTATAAGGAAAAATAAACATGTACATAGCATACACATTACATCATTACACAGAATGGTATTTGTATCACTGCTATGTAAACCAGGCTCACATAAAAAAAAACCAACAACAAAAAACAAACCCAAACCATAATGAACAACAGCACCTATCCCTTGCCCTTACATCATATTTCTGCCTGGTTCTTGTATCAGGATGATATTCCTTTTAGGCCCTTTTTAGGTGGCCCTACCACAGAACACAGAGCTCAGATAATAGAGCTCCCAGTCAAGAAGACCATGAGGGATGGCTGACCAGTCAAATCAGGAAATGCTCCTCTGTCCATTTTTATCTATCAGTGGGATTGTTGTTCTTGTCCAAAATCTAGGCTGTTCAGAGGCATCAAGGTTATTTGCTATACACAGTAACTAAGCTCTTACTTGAAACTAAATTTGAATAGAAGAGGAAGGATCATCTGTTTGTAGAGTTGGTGAGTTTTTCTCACTAGTGTTGTGTCACTAGTATTTTGATTTAACAGTATAATATTTAAACTATTACAGTTTGCTCTCAACCAATACTAAATGAAATGAATGGAGTTTCACTGAGAAAATAATGGATTTGCATGACTCCATCAGGAAAATACCTTGGTATTCCTAAACTTGTACATTTATTTTCCTCTTGGGTAAATTCCATTACAACTTTACTCACTCAGCAGAAAGTCTTTGAAATGGCCACACACACACAATAAAAGACACAATGTACTATGCAGACTTGGAGTAAGGGAAGACTTGAGTTCAAGTCCTGTCTCTGACACTTATTAACTATATTACCCCTTGGTGAATCCTTCAATGTCTCTAAGCCTGAGTTTCCTGTAAAATGGAGGTCATGATGATGATGATGGTTATCATTTTCCTTACAGGATTGTTGTCAAGGCTACCACATAAATAGTAGAATCTAAGAGTTAGAAAGGGCCTCAGAGAAAGTATAATCTTGCCCCATACCTGAGCAAGAATCACTCTCATAAAATCCATAAGGGGTTGTCTAGCCTCTGTCTTGAGACAGTCTTTTGAGACAGCCTATTCTACTATTGGGAAAATATCTGCCAGGAAACTTTTCCTAAATCTGTCTCCCTATGATTCAACAATAAAAATAATAAAAAAATTTATTAACTGCCTAGTTTGTGCAAGGAACTTCTCCCTGTGGCTCTTATTTTTTCTATCTTGGGGCCAGAAACATATTCTGCCACATTATAATCTTTTTTAGTACTTGAAAGTAGTTGTCAGAGCCCCCAGAAATTTTCTTACATCCTTGGTTTCTCCTAATAACCTTTGTATGATGGGTTCTCCAGACCTTTTGTCATCCTTTTGTTGTTATTGAGTCAATTCAGTTGTATTCAACTCTCCATGACCCCATTTGGGGTTTTCTTGGCAAAGATAATAAAGTGGTTTGCCATTTCCTTCTCTGACTCATTTAAAGATGAGGAAACAGAGGCAAACAGGGTTAAGTGACTTGCCCAGGGTCACACAGCTTGTAAGTGTCTGAGGTCATATTTGAACTCAGGTCCTCCTGACTCCAGGGTCAGTACTCTATCTACTGCTCCACCTTGCTGCCCCACCTTGTCATCCTAGTCATCCTTTTCTAAACATTCCAGCTTGCCCAGATCTTCCCTACAATTTGATGCCCAGAACTGAATGCAATATTTCAGAGACACTGACTAGAGCAGAGGATAGTGGAAATCTTGCCTCCCTAATTTTGCAAACTATATCTCTCAATGCCACTTAATACCTGTTTTTGGTTGCCATGCTACACTCCTGGCCATGTTGAACTTGCAGTTCACCAAAATGCTCCGGTCCTTTTTTCATCAGAGTAGAAACTTTGCTTAGATTTCAAAAAGTATTTGACAAAGTATGCTGTGTTTATGCACACAATGGAGAAATACGGGCTAGTTTAGTACAGTTAAGTGGATTTGGAACTGGATGCAATAAATAATGAGTGAGACTCACTCATTAGTGAGTCTAGCTGTACCTTCTTGCTGTACTTATGAAGTTTATTTTTTTAACTCCAAAGTAGAGCTTAACATTTATCTCTTTTAATATTCCTCCTCTTTGATGACCATTATTCTAGTTCTTTTTTCAAATTTCTGGTTCCAAATTGTTCTTTGGGTCCAGGCTCAAAAATCACTAGCTACCCTGCCAAGTTTCTTGTCATCAGGAACGTTGACAAGTGTTCTGCCTCTGATTTCAGTCAATTTATTGATCAAATTATTGAATAGCAAATGCCAAGAACAGATATTTGGGTACTCTACTAAGAAACCTTTTCCAAGCTGATATTAACCCATTAATGAGCATTCTTTGGGTCTAGTTTTAAATCCACCTCACTGTATTAAACTAGGTCATATTTCTCCATCATATTCTTAAACATAGCATGTTTTGTCAAATACTTTGCTGAAATTTAAGCAAAGCATTAAGATTGACAGATAATTTGTATAATATTCTTTAGTAACTCTGTCAGAAATGGAAATGAAGTTCATCTGGTATAACCTCATCTTGATGAAACCATGTTGAATTTTAGTGATCACTGCTTCCCTTTCTAAGCACTCTCAAGTTATCCCCTTAACAATATGTTCCATAATTTAGACAGAAATAAAAGTCAAGTTTCCTGGTATATAATTTGCAGACTCAACTATCTCACTTCTTTTTCTCATGAAAATTGGGATAACTTTCTCCAATCTTATGGCACCTCTTTGATTCTCCAAAATTTTACAAGATCATTGCCAATAGCTCATCAGTCACACGTGCCAGTTCTTGTAATACCCTGGGATATAATTCATCTAGATCTGGTGACTTGAACTCACTGACAGCAATTAGATGCTGCCTGACCATCTCCTTGCTTGTCTCAGGATTGCACTCCATACTAACAATTTTTATTCCATCATTCCCATTCCAAAAATTATTCTCCTGAGAAGAGAACACAAAAAAGAGAATAAAAGAAGAATTGCAGTAATTCGTCTTCTCAATGATGCATTAGCATCATCCCGTCCTTTCCAAGAAATGATTTTTACCACAAATTCTCTTTCTAAATGCTTTTTTGGTTTGTTGTATTTTATAGTCCTTAGCATTCAAGGCCAGAGTTCAGCCTTTCTGAACTTTAGCTGCTTGGATTCAGTCCTGACAGGATTGGCTACTCCTTCAAATTCAGCATCTGATACTTGTCTTGGGTTCCATCTTCTATATCTCTAGTGAGATATTTATCTAAAATACTTGCAGATCTTAAAATATTATATAAGTGTCAGTTATTATTATATAGAATCACCTCTTTGGACACAACTATTTATTATTATAATTGTTATTTTACACTCCCTTCTCTCCTCTTATATGCCACCTCTCTAGTGTTGGTCCTTATATCCTCACACCTTGGACTCAAAATAGCCTGTTGATAGGTCTGCCTGCCACAAGCTTCTCCCCACTCCAACCCTCCATCCATTCAGCTGCCAATAAGATTTTCCTAAAGTGTAGGTCCAACCATGTCACTCCCCCTACTCTTCCCACCCACTCAATAAACTCGAACAGTTCCCTATCACCTCCAGGATCAAATCCAAAATCCTCTGCTTAGCCTTCAAAATCAATCCTTCACAACTTAGCTCCTCTTAACCTCCCTTGTATTTCCAGTCTTCTTACACTTTACATTCGCTCTCCTCCCCCAAGCACTCTTTGATCCAGTCATATTGGTCTCCTTGCTGTTCCTTAAAGAAGACAGACCATCTCTTAGCTTTAGGCATATTTTTTTCTGATTGTCCTCCTTGCCTCAAATGCTCTTACTCCTCATTTTCACCTCCTAGTTTCTTCCACCTCAGCTAAAATTCTACCTTTTACAAGAAATCTTTTCCAATATCTCTTAATTCTAATGTCTTCCCTTTGTTGATTATTTCCTATTTATGCTATATGTAGCTTATTCATACACAACTCTTTGCATTATGTCTCTCTCCCATTAGATTGTGAGTTCCTCAAGGCAGGGATTATCTTTTGCCTTTCTTTGTATACCCAGCGTTTAGCACCAAGCTTGGTGTATGGGATGAAAAACTACATTCAAAATTTAATCAAGAACACAGAGATTTCTCAGGATAAAAACAGGAAATTTTATTCTCTTCCCCCGGGAAAAGAGGGCAGTCCTCTCCATGATGGATCAGGGAGAGGAGTTGTGTTACACAAGACAGAGCAAGAATTTATACCCTAATGCAGTCAATCCCCTCCTCCCCCCAGCTGTCCCATCTCCCATTGGCTGAGAGGCGGGCTCAAGTCTCAGTGTGAAAATCTTCTCCAATGGCAAATAACAGGGAAGCCTGCCACCATCCCTCAGTGGCTTAGAGGCAGGCTTACAAATAACAAAGAAATAGGAGATGGCCAATTCAAATGTATCTATCCTTATTTGTCAAACACTAAAATGAAGAAGGGAGGGGCTAAGAGCTTAATACTGATTGACAGAAAGGGAAAGGGGGAAGGGAAGGAGGAAGGGGCAAGCCAACAGTCAAAACTGACACCAAATTCAAAGACACATTCTAAGAAGTTTACAAGTTTTCACTCCCCAGACATGGGTATATAGTAGGCACTTAGTAATTGCTTATTGATTGACTGACTACTATTATCATTAGTAGTAATAGTGTGCTTTATTAATGCCTTTTCCACATCAGTTATTTTTATAAATACCATCTTTCAACGTTACTTCCCACATCCCACTGAAGTTAAGCCATCCCTCATAGAGCTATATGTTATTATGGTATTTGATAAAATGGTATTCTATCCAAATTAACTATATTTTAAAGAAATTTAATTCAGAGAGATAACTGAGAAAGTTAGATAATAAGAAAGCAGGAGAGGATATGGAATTTGGAAGGTGAGGCAATTTCTAATTCTAGACAAAATACAAAAATTATTCTCTTGTATAATATACAGAAATAGGGAATGAATCTCTGATTTCATTGGTAAAATAAACTCCCAGATAAGGAAATCTTTTTTTTTTTTTAACCAATTCAGATTAGTACCTTCTCTACAACTTACATACAGTCTTTAAAGAGGTACCTAGAACACCAAGAAGTTAAGTGCTTTGCCGAGGGTCAGGGATGGGACTTCACCTTGGGTCTTCTTGGTTTCAAGGCCAGGTCCCTATCCACAATGTCATGTTGCTTCTCCTTTGGAATTATAAAATCCATAATATAATAATAAGTCCACTTACTGTAAAGAACCTTAGAGATCATTTAACCCAACTTCTTCATTTTATAAATGAGGAAACTGAGGCCCAGGGAAGCTAATGACTTTCTCAAGGTCACACAGGAATTACAAAGTATTCTTTCTACTATACAGTACATAAAGACATACAAAAATAAATATCACTGGGCAAAGAAAACAAAATTCTCTGGTCTTAAAAATATATACGTTCATGAAAAGTAATGTTAAAAGTGCCCCTGATTGTTGCATACTTCCCATCCCCAACTCCACCCCTTCCTCACAATAGTTGTACTCTAAGTAACTACCTATCTTACTTAGCCTTTAACCTTACCATTGCCTGTGCTTTCAAAAAAGGAGTATCCTCAAGACTTTGCCTTGGAGTTTATAAATAGCATTGTGATTACATTCCTACATATGTGTATACATTGCTATTCCCAATAAATATGTTCTTAGAAACTAAGTGGAATTATGTATGTAATGTAAGTGGAATTTTTGTAAATAAAATACATTTAAAATTCACCAATGAAGCCTGTTATAGACTCCATGGTGAATGCTTTTGCAAAGTGAACAAACAAAAACACCAAAAAATTCAGTTTTGGTAAAGTGAAAAATTCTTCTGTAAAGTGACTAATTAAACTGTATTTACCTTCTGTGTAAAAACAGATGCTTTCTATCTACTGGGTTTATTTAAATTCAGAACTGATGAAGGAAGGGTAATAGGTACTACCAGGGACCCTGATCATTCTCAGTGACCAGAAACCCGGCAATTCAGTCTGGAAAGAATTCACCAGGCTCAAGCAAACTTGGAAGCTGAGATTGTAACAGTTTATTGTTACACTGTACAGCACAGCAGACAAGTGTTCTTATGGAACTTGCAAACTTACAGAAATCACAGGTATAGTTTTAAGGAGTCAAGACAGTAAATCAGATGTCAATTATGCTAACTAGGTGAGTAAGGGTGGGATTAGGGAGGAGTTAAGGAGTGGTCAGTACTTAAAGGAACATTCACTTTTAATATCAACTGCAGGCTTATTGCCCATAATTCACTGGGAGATAGCCCAAGGTGGGGTGGTGGGGTGGTTATAGGAGGTGTGGTTTTAGGCCTGAAATGTCACTAAGTCAGCCATCGGTCAAGGCTGACTGAGGAGTGCCCAGTCTGCCACCCATCAATGTCAAGTTTGACAAGATGGATGTTGGAACCAAGGCTAACGGAGACAATATGGGTGTAATTGGCTAAGGAGTTAACCTATAGATAGGGTATTGAAGATTCATGGTGCAGCTGGCCACTCTACTAAGGGAGATAACATTTGCCTAAACTAAAATGTTTATAGATAGTTTAGTGAAGGATAAGTGTAGCTTGTTATTGTTCCAAGCAGAGATAAATAGTTCATGAGTTGTTGCTGGGCAGAGTACTGGCAGGGGGAAAGGGCAGAGTTAATGCTCTGGGGCTGGGGGGGCTGGGGAGGGGGAAATGTGATTTTACAGACTGGTTTTACAAATTGATTTTACAGACATAGATCCCAAGCACCCCATTTACAAACTGATGTTAAAAACTGATATTACAGACTGATGTTACAAATATATATATATATATATATATATATATATATATATATATGTGTGTGTGTGTGTGTGTGTGTGTGTGTGTGTGTGTGTGTGTGTGTGTATATATATATATATATATATATATATATATATATATATATATCCCAAGCACCCCATCAAAACTGTAAGTGGTCAATTTCATGTGGTCAAAGGTGGGGTGGGGGTGGGGGTGGGGGGGTGGGACAGAAGGTCCTGCGATCACACTTCTGTATCTACACAAGTTGTGTTGTCCTTTACATAGGGCTGCACCTTGGACCATACTCTGAATCTTCCTTACTTGCCAAAAGCCTCCACCCTATCAGTGATTCCATAGGTCCTTATTTATTTAAACCGATGATTAAATGTTATTTTGTTACAGTCTGTACACTGTTGATTACAGGATTTGAAGCCCTGAAATTTGGGGGGTATCTGTGGGTAGTAAAATAAAACCATGTCATCCAATAATAACTTCTTTCCTAAGAAACACGCTGTGTTACTCAAGCACCTTTGCCTCCACCATACCTGACTGACTCAGAAAGAAAGGAGGGGAAAAACCCCATCACGTACCCACCTTCATTCTTTCCTACCACTTTCTGGATATTGGAATGCCATGACCTCCCAGAGACTACAAATTCCTTCTTAATTAGCCTTTCTCCATTTTTGTGCCAAGAGATGATTAATACATTATCTGTGTTCTGTCTCCCAATACACATTTTGTTTCCTTCTAATGATGGAATTCAGCCATAGGCCCCAATTAAATCTGACAAGGCAGTGGACTCTATTACACTTGGACAATTAAAACACATTTTTTTCCCTATGGAAAGTCCAGAGTTGTTATGATACCAAATCCCTTTGCCACTGGCTCTGCTTCTGAACCTAAGAACAATTTGAGTGGATTCTTCGAAGATGACTTCTGAATAAGTTTACACAAGTTTCTTCTTCACAACGTTTTGCAAAATCAATACTACATAGCATTTCGTGATGTAAGAAAAATGACCCAGGTAGGGTTCTGAAAGGAGGCAGTTTGGGGACCCAATGAATAGAATGCTGGGCCTGGAGTTAAGAAGACCAAAGTTTAAATCTAGCCTCAAATACTTAGTAATCGTGTGACCCTGAATAAGACATTTAACCCTGTTTGCCCTAATCCATTGGAGAAGGAAATGACAAACTACACCAGTATCTTTGCCAAGAAAACCCCTCATATGGTATTGACATGTGGAACCACAGTCCACAGAGTCATGAGGAATAGGACAAGACTGAACATCAGAAGGTTCTGAAAATGTTATCTAGTTCCTTGAGGACAGTCAGATTTTGTCTTGGTAACTGTATCCTCAGTACCTACCTCTGTACTTCTCATATACTTAGCGTTTAATCAATGTTTGAAGAGTTGAGTTGTAAAAAGGTCTAGGTTTCTGAGGTAGTCTACAGGAACTTAAGAGAATTAGGTGGGATCTCAAGAGATGATTTTGTCTATCTCCTTTATTTTATTGATATGGAAACTGAGGTTCAAAGAGGTATAGGTGTTGCCCAAGATCATATTACAAAGGCATAAAGGATCAGGAGATGAACCCTGTCTTCTGATGAAACTACTCTTTGGCCATATTATTCTCCTCCAAACAGGATGGTATTATTTTTTTGTAGGATTGGCCTTATGAAAGGTGCTGGGAAAATCTTCTTCCCCCCAAATTCCATAACCTCTTCAATTAGGCAGTCATTGATGTGTGGGGTTCCACTTTTACTATTTCATTCCTTTGGATTAAGCCTAGGAAATGAGACCTAGACTCCCTTTCAAGGGCCATTCTAGTTATAAATATCTGATCCTCCCCTCTTTAATGTGCAAATACTACTGGGAGGGGCAATACAATACAACTCCATTTGTCACTGGAAGCTCAATGTGACTGAATTAACCTTTCCTGGTAGCTTTTAAAAAGGGTTTCAAAAATCTGCCCTCTTCAGAATTATGCCCAGTTAATTGGTCTATGCTGGCAAGAATTAATAATTTATTTATAATATCTTTTATTTGTAAATGTCTTATTAAAATTCAATTGTAAATAAATTGTTGTGGCTGCTAAAAAAAGGCCCCATCCTTTTCATTTGCCCCTTGCCATATTCCCCTGTCCCCCATTTTGCTTCATAGTTTCAGTGGTTTAGGGTTGGTACTTTGGGTATTGTTTTTTCTATGAGTGTCTACATATCTTGTGGTTGTCTTTCCCCCCACTTGTATTGTCTCCTGTCTTTATACTTGTGTTCTCATATTGCTCCAACGTTGAGGCACATATTGTAACTGTGGTACATACCATTGATCTGTAGTGATTTTATGTTTCAGGATCAGGGAAAACTAAACAACTAATATTACCTTCTGCAGATTGTGTTTGGTGGGGAAGTAACTGATGCCTGTGAGGATCAAAGGAGGCAAAAGGTCGTCAGGAACTACAGTATCAATGGATGCTATTTTTTGTTTTTCTTTTTAAAAAAAAGTTCTGTTGATGTTTTTTGCCTTTATACTATAGTCTCATTCTAGGAATAAATAAATTTAAAAAGGAAACCCTCCCTTCAGAGTGAATCCTCCTACGATGCAAAGAAAACCAAAAATTTCCAATACAGTAACTATGACCATATGAACTGAATTCCCCTTCCTCTCTGCTGTGAGGAGAGAGGTATGCTTCATTATCTATATTTGAGGTCTTTAATAAAAAACAATTCAGAGTTTGACTTCCTTTTAGGTATTTTTTTCCATTTACATTGTTGTAATCATTATATTTGTTGATCTTCTGGTTCAACTTATTTCACTTTGCATCAGTTCATACAACTCTTCCCAAATCTTTCTGAATTCCTCATATATTCAAAGTTTTTTACTGCACAATCTATTATAGTCATATACATTATACGTACCATATATGTGATGTGTATATATATATATATATATATATACATACACACATATATAAATCTACCTATCTACCTATATATGTCTACACATAAATATAGTCTGTAGAGTATTCCAGATATCTTAGTGCAGTTTTAAACTTTAAGAGTTTAAGACTAAGCTTTTGTGACACCTTGTATATTTGTGGGGTATGAATGTGTATGTATTAACTGATAGATACATAGATAGATAGAATAATGATAGTTTTTTTTTTACACTTTTTTTGGGGGGGGGAGGCTCTGATCTTAGGATAAGCTCTCATGACATGAATAACTTCACATGTTGATTATGAAAAGGCTTATAATTTAGGAAACATCTGTGTCTTTTGCCTCTTTTTATATCTTCAGCACTTAGTTCATTGCTTGGCACATAGTAGGCTCTTAATACAGTCATGTGTATACACACCATACACACATAAGTAGATTTGCAGTTTTATGGACAATCTTTTTTGTTGTACTGTGTCAAGGAAATGTTTGTTTTATTCCATAAATCAAAAATAAAATTAAAAAATAGCTTTTCTGAAATGAATCTGTCCAGGTAATACTTTTGGGGTTGAAATACATAGATGGAATTCATGAATGCTGTTTAGGGAGTCTGAGGTTATAGACTATCAACCAATAGATTAGCAAAGAGTGTTAAGAAAATTTGGAGACAAAGTTGGTAAATTAAGCCTACTTTCATATTGAAAAATCATTATACAACAAGTATTTTTTTTTGAAACATATAAAAATCAATACTGAATGCTTTAAAGTGGACAGTGCAACTAGCATTATTTTTGTTTTTGTTTTTGTTTTCCTTTTTGACCTCCTAATTTTCATCATGTGGGATACCAGAGTCTTGAAGCACACATTTTGGCATGTTACTTTTAGGCTCTCAGGTGGTACTTATCTTACAGGACAATTCTGGTTATTTATATTCTCACATTTATTTATCTTTGCCCTAGAAAGGCAGCATCTATCCTGACATTTTACCATATGCCCTGTCTACTTGGAACAGTACCCTTCAGGTAAAACCACTAGAGATCATGCTTTACCTCTTTGTGGGAACTAATCCACTTATAGTTGGATATGTCTATGAGTGGATCTGTCCTGATTAGTAAGCAAGTGAGTACCAACTCACCTACCCGCTACATCTAGTTGTGGTCTAGCAGACCACACTTTGCAACCCATCTACTATTATGGAACCAGGGCTTATCTGGGCATCTAATCATCTGCAGACTCCCCTGCTTTCACTTTCCATCTCTACTTCTACTACCAGTGTAAGGATGGAGGACTGTTAATTATCCTATTTCTAGTTAAAATAAATGATGAGATGCTATGCTCTGATACCATTATCAAGTGAGATCAAGTCTCAATCAAGAAACTATTTCAGATTAAGTTTGAAAAGTCTTTAGATGAACTACAGGGATGCTGACAAGAAGAGCGTTCAGATTGGTTTAGGGAAGTGAGTCACACCTTGTGAGTCATCTCTAAAATAGAAGACCCCTTTAGGACCTAGGTCATTAAGAAAGCTGGAGGAGGAGAGATTTCCAGGGTCTGGCAGCCAGGGAGGCAGTAGCTGAAGATATCTGACCTAGCAGCTGAGGGGCTATCAGTGAAACAAAGGAGAAAAGGCAGAGAAAGGAGATAGATATTAAGGAGGGCAATCAGCCCTAGGGGCTGTGGGTGGAAGTAGCGCTGATTCCACCATCTATGGTTGGTTGGTTGCTGTCCTTCCTTCTTGAAGAGGACCAAAATGACATCACTATGTTAGAATCAAGTTTCACTGTGTCTGACTGTGACTTATCGGAGCTCAGAATGCTCTACCACAGACCGGGCACAGATAATCCATGTGAACATTTGGGGTGGATACTCGAAATTTGCGTATCCTGCATTTCCTTTGAACTGTTTCAAGTCTGCTTTGCTCATAGAGCACAGCACCTTCTCTGATGTGGACATGCCATGCTGAGTGGTCCTGTATCAGTGTCTCCCCTGGCACACAATCAATTCCGAAGTTCTTAAGGGAGACCTTGAGCTTGTGTAAGGGTTATGGGATTTAAAGATCTTCCATGCCCCATTGGACTTGCTGACATAGCAGGAAGGGGAGGGGCAAGAGGAAGCGGAAGAAGAGTTAGAGTTCCGGTGGGGACTGGCGGTGGCCGCGGCAGCAGCAGCAGTAGCAGCCAAGATAGAGGTGGAGGCACAAACTCCTTTTTGAGCCAGCCACAATTTCTGCTAAGGACTCTTGTTGGGGACTGCCAGGGAACAGAACTGCGGGGGGCCGGAGCTGTTGTGAGCACGCTTCCTGGACGCTGAGCAGTTGCTGAGAGTGGGGAGAGAAGTACCTTTGCCTGAGGTAGCCTGTTCTGTTTTGAAGGCTTAAGAATGTGGTTGTTTACTACGTTAACTACTTGTGCCAATTTCATAACTACCCTGATGGCTTTGACTTTCTGGTTTTGGGACTTGGTTATTTGGTATTTTAATAAATTCTCTGGCTTTATCCCCCATATAGAGAGACTGATATATTTTGTGATTAATAACCACATAAGCCTATTTATAATTGCTATAGGCATAGTGAATATTGCATTGTTAATACAGCTTGTCCTTGTATTGCTTCTTCTGACCATAGTGTGAGTGCTTGCTCTGTGTGAGCTCTCCATTAAATAGTCTTTTTTCGAACAAAGTGGCCAGCCCATGGGAGTTGCACGCTGTGAAGCAGAATTTGAATACTTGGAAGTTAAGTGTGAGTAAGGACCTCAGTGTCTGGTACCTTATCCTGCCAGGTGATCTTCAGAATCTTCCGAAGGCAATTCAAATGGAGGTGATTCAGTTTCCTTGCATGATGCTGGTAGACTGTCCAGGTTTCACAGGCATACAACAATGAGGTCAGCCTAATGGCTCTGCAGACCTTCAGTCTGATAGTCAGTCTAATACCTCTTCTATCCTATATTTTCCTTTGGGGCTTCCCCGACACTGAGCTAGCTCTGGCAAGGCATTTGTCAACCTCATTATCAATGTGTATATCCTTGAAAAGTATATTACCGAGGTAAATGAACTAATCCACAGCATTCAAGACTTTTCCACTTGCTGCAACTGATGGTTGCACTCACTTCCTCAAGGACTGAGGGAAGTTCCAAGAAAAGACCTGCTCTTCCTCTTGATTCCCTTCTTTATTCAAATGCTTCTGATAACCCAAATTTTGTCTTAACCACAAATAAATTAACTAGAAATAGACATAAATGAGAGAAATTTCCTAACTGCAGGTTCAGAGTGATGTGATTGTACTTTTTCATCTATTATAGACTTCCTCAAACAGCAAATGAAATAACTGATCGACCTGATGGACCATTTCTAGGTTTAAACAAGGTAACTATGATAACTGTGCTGGACCAGTAATCAAATCTATACTACCATTACTACTAGAAAGAGTGTGATGATAAACTACTTTGTGGCTCCATGCAAAATCCCTGTCCCTCCTCCCCCTGCCAGACAAAAAACTATATTCAGGTAACACTGAATATAGATAGACAGATAAAGATAAATACACACATGTACGCATATGTGCATGCATATATATGCATATGCATAAACATACAATGTTTGTGTTTATCTATACAACACACACACTTATATGTTTGTATGTGTGTATACACACACACACACATATATAATCTCCCCCATTAGAATATAAGTTCCTTGGGGGCAAGGATTGTCTCATTTTTTTATTTGTGTCAATATCTAGCACAGTTCCTGACCTATAATTAATTAGTTAGTTCATTTAAATACATTCTATCTTCTCAGATAGATTATCAGCCCCTTAAAGACCATGCCCAACTCAGCATCATGTAGGCACTTGGTATCCCAGAAGTGTTTCTTGCTAATTATAATGAGGATTAAGGCCACACATACAGTGTACAAACTTATAATGAACAAAGTAGAAGTCTTGCCTTAATGCCCTAGTGAAGATTTTTGGTTAAGCCCTTATTCCCAGCAATTTCAGCCTATGTCCAGTTGCATCATGATAGGGAAAGGAAGAGAGAGAGAGCCTTCATTTCTACTTTCTGCCCAGGAGAACACATTGCTAGCACTCTTCTAGACCTCAAGGGGAGAACTGAACTGAATAATAATAATTATAGCACCATGGCTGCATGATGGAAGTCATGAATCCAGAATTGCTTGTAGTGTGCCTTCAGGGAGTAATAATGAAGAGTGATAGAATTATGTCCAGTAAAGGGAAATTCAGGCACGGGATCTGGAAAAAGTATATTAGCAGCAGCGATGGAAATGAGGGGTGGGAGACTAATGACACTTCAGGATCTCCCAAACCCATCGGTATGTAAATCATCTGACAGTAGGAAAATAGTTTGGGGGTCATGCTGCCAGAGATCCCAGAGAGAAGCATTTCCATTTCCAACTCTGGTGTGGGGGTGAAATATGTGGAGGAAGCTATTGAATAGGGCTAATGCCTCCCAAGAAAGAGACTTCTATCTATTCTATTTCTATGGAAACATACAGAGGGCAAGCAAGAGGTGCTTCCTCTGATGCCTGTGTATAGTGTAACTATACAGAGGGCCCGGAGTATCTAGTGGTGGTGATACGTATTTCACAAGAGAGGCTGTGATACTGAAATGAACTAGCAGAAAGAAAGTGGGAGTCTGGAGTCTGTGTCTTTACTGGAGAAAAGGTCAGCATTCATGTATAAGGAGGGGGGGAAGGGAGTGAGAGAGTGTTGGAGGAAAATATTTCCAAAGAGTCCTTGGAATCAGGCTCAGGAATGTGTTTCAGTTAGTAAAAGCAGATCTTGAGGAATTCTGCTGTCTACTGCACAGACAAAGGGTTTGGGGGGAAATGTGGCGAAGAAAAGTTGAATCAAAGGAACAGATATAGGGATAAGCAAATGAAAAACACCAGAGAGGAGAGATGGAGTATTCTGTAGGGAAGACAATTTTATATTAAGTTCCAAAAGGCATAAGGGACCTATCAATATTTTTTAAAGAGAAGTTTCAGTGCTCTGTTTGACACTATCAGTTTAGGGCTAAGACTGTGTGACAGAAACACCCCCACCCCCATCCTCTAACCCCAACTCCAAGACTGTCCTGTGGAGTGGGCCAGGTGGGTTTATGATATTGGCAATAGATAGGAACAGAGTTTCAGAGAAGAGGCTTTTAAATGAACCTTGTTCAGAGACTTAAGGGGAAATCATTATTCATTATGCATTAATAAGCCTGTATTAAATGGTTACCATGAAGCAGACCCTGGAGGGAAAGACAAAGCAAAACTGTTTCTGACCTCAGGGAGCTTACATTCTATAAAGGGAGGCAGCATGAACAAAGGATCTGGAAACATTTCAAGGCTTAACATTTCAAGAGAAACATTTCAAGATAGAGATTCTAAGAGGTGGAGATGAGAAGGTAATGCATTCTAGTCTTGGGGGGCACAGCCTTGTGATGGGAGATAGATTTGAGGGGAAGAAGAGCAAGCACATTAGTTTGGCTGTAGCATGGATTGAATGCAAGGGATTGATTTGTAATAAGCCTGTAAAGGTAGGCTGGAACCAGGTTATGAAGGCCTTTAAATGCCAAATGGGGAAGTGTGCATTTTATCCAGAGGCAAATTGGAGTTATTTGAAAAAGGGGAGTGACACAGTCAGATCTGTGCTTTAGTAATAATGCTTTGGAAACTGTGTGTGGGATGGTTTGGAGTGGAGAGACCTGGGTGATGGAAACCAATTAGTAGGCTTTGGAATGACTAAATGCAGAGTGGAAGCTTTGGGGGAAAGCAGCCAGTTAGAAAAGGAGGAGAAGAAATATGAAAGAAACAGGAATAGTAGAGCTGGGATGAATGGAACCCAGACTGTGTGGATAAGGACGGAAACTAATCAACAAGGCTGCATAAAGCCTTGAAGTCAACCTCTAGTAATCAAATCTCTAAGGGAAGAATCCATCCAGAGTGTGAGAGATGACTCAGTGAAGTTTCCTCATTTCTTTTAACTCCCTGTTACATTCTTATCTCTTCTCCATACTTTGTAAACCAGTTCAGTCTCGTGAGTAACTCATAATTTCCCTAAAATGAGGTAATTTGAAAGGAAATCATACTAGTTCACTTCTGGTTGGGCACTTCCAAATTTGGTGAAAGGAAATACATAATGAAGGATTGAAACTGCTTTGCACCAATTAAAAAGATTGCGAGCTTGCCTCACCAGCCAATGGTCAGGTAGGACAGGTGTTAGAAGCAGACTTAGGATCGAGACAAGAGAAGACCTCCAGCTTCCACATTTTGTACTCCCTGGCAGACACCTTTTGAGCAACAGGGGCAGTGCCCTTTCCCATGAGAAAGAATAAAGACCTTTTCTGATCTCAGACTCAGACTCCTAACTTCTTCATCTCACACAAGACGGTATTAGATAACTATGTAAGGTGTCTACTGAATTTCAAATGGAGCAGACAAGGGAGGGGGAGATCCCAGATTCTACTTCTCCAAGGGGCCTAAGTGGCTGAAAAAGAGAAATCATGCTCTGTGTGGGTCATGATGTGCTGGAAATAAAGTAAATACAGTATCCCTAAAGTTTGGGAGCTGTAATGGAAATGTAAATTTAAAGATCTTCCCTGCCCCTAGCTTAAGTACACCTGGAGCCTGTGGTGGGAGGCTTGTTTTTCAGGAAAGCCCACACCTTGATACTTTGTGATTGGGCAGTGGGTCCAGAAGGTTGTTACATTCTCTGAGCCAGGAGAAGGCTATATAAACCCTGAAGAGAGGCTTTGCTTTGGGGCTCACTTTGAGAAGTGTTGTGTGATTTGACCAGATGAGACTCTGGGAAGCCGCTGTTGAGAGCCCCCCCGGCTTTGAAAACCCAGATGTTGATGCTTCCCTCTCTGGTAACTGTGATTTGGTATTGATATGATGTTTGGACAGTTTGGAAGCCTGTCTATTTGATCTGTAAGTTCTGTAACTCTGAAGTTTGGGGTGCTGACCTTTTTCCCCTGAACTAGGTAATGTGTGTTTGTTTGATTAAAGTAAGCTTGTTAACCCATTTTGAGTTGCTTTCCTTCTGAAAAGCAGATCTAAGAACCTATATTGGCAGCTACCCTGGGGATATTGGGGTGCTTGCTGCTACAAATGGCGACGAGGGATGGGATCTGCTGAGTAAAAGGAAAGTATGGGGGCTGGGATAATTGTTTGTTTCCCAGTTGTGGTAGCTGTGATTGTGTGGAGCCATGGAGCAGGAGAGAAAGACCTGCATGCTAACTTCACTGAGCTGAGAGCAGGAATGGTGAGCTGCCTGCATGGAGACCTGTGGAGAAGCCAGGAGCTGCTGTCTTCTGCTGGAGGAGAAGGAACCCAGGAGTTTGGAGTTCAGCCACAGGACAAGATAAGGACTGTGTGGCAAAGCAGGGGCACTGAATGTGTTTCCTTGCTGCATCCCACAGTTTGGGACCCAGGGAGGATGGACTTGTGACTGGTGGGTGGGGTGAAGTGCCATGGACCCCAAGGACCCCACTTTGGTTTTGTTGCCCAGCTCCCTCTCTGGACTTGGAAGCAGGGGCTGGAGCAGTGTTGTGGGAAGGACACCCCCCCCCTCCCAAGAGTACTTTATGTGATAATGCTTTGTATTTTGTGAATTGATGTGAAAATGCAATGTACTTTGTTTAAGACCCAGTGGCCACTTTGGTAACTTTAAATGTACCTTGAAAATATGACTTAAGGGACGGTTAGTGATAATTGAAATGTAAATTGTGTATGCTATGGGCATGAAAGATCTTGGGGCCGAATGTAATGGAAATGCAAATTTAAAGATCTTCCCTGCCCCTAGCTTAAGTGCACCTGGAGCCTGTGGTGGGAAGAGGCTTGTTTTTCAGGAAAGCCCATATCTTGATACTTTGTGATTGGGCAGTGGGTCCAGAAGGTTGTTACATTCTCTGAGCCAGGAGAAGGCTATATAAACTCTGATGAGAGGCTTTGCTTTGGGGCTCACTTTGAGAAGTGTTGTGTGATTTGACCAGATGAGACTCTGGGAAGCCGTTGTTGAGAGCCCCCCGGCTTTGAAAACCAGATGTTGATGCTTCCCTCTCTGGTAACTGTGATTTGGTATTGATATAATGGTTGGACAGTTTGGAAGCCTGTCTGTTTGATCTGTAAGTTCTGTAACTCTGAAGTTCGGGGTGCTGACCTTTTTCCCCTGAACTAGGTAATGTGTGTTTGTTTGATTAAAGTAAGCTTGTTAACCCATTCTGAATTGCTTTCCTTTTGAAAAGCAGATCTAAGAACCTATATTGGCAGCTACCCTGGGGATATTGGGGTGCTTGCCTCTACAAAATGGCGACGAGGATGGGATCTGCTGAGTAAAAGGAAAGTATGGGGGCTGGGATAATTGTTTGTTTCCCAGTTGTGGTAGCTGTGATTCTATGGAGCCATGGAGCAGGAGAGAACGACCTGCATGCTGACTTCACTGAGCTGAGAGCAGGACTGGTGAGCTGCCTGCATGGAGACCTGAGGAGAAGCCTGGAGCTGCTGCCTTCTGCTGGAGGAGAAGGAACCCAGGAGTTTGGAGTTCAGCCACAGGACAAGATAAGGACTGTGTGGCAAAGCAGGGGCACTGAATGTGTTTCCTTGTTGCATCCCACAGTTTGGGACCCAGGGGGGATGGACTTGTGACTGGTGGGTGGGGTGAAGTGCCATGGACCCCAAGGACCCCACTTTGGTTTTGTTGCACAGCCCCCTCTCTGGACTTGGAAGCAGGGGCTGGAGCAGTGTGAGGGGAAGGACACCCCCCCTCCTCCCAAGAGAACTTTATGTGATAATGCTTTGTATTTTGTGAATTGATGTGAAAATGCAATGTACTTTGTTTAAGACCCAGTGGCCACTTTGGTAACTTTAGATGTACCTTGAAAATGTGACCTAAGAGATGTTTTCGTGCTAATTCAAATGTAAATTGTGAATGCTATGGGCATGAAAGATCTTGGGGCCGAATATAATGGAAATGTAAATTTAAAGATCTTCCCTGCCCCTAGCTTAAGTACACCTGGAGCCTGTGGTGGGAGGCTTGTTTTTCAGGAAAGCCCAACCTTGATACTTTGTGATTGGGCAGTGGGTCAAGGAGGTTGTTACATTCTCTGAGCCAAGAGAAGGCTATATAAGCCCTGAGGAGAGGCTTTGCTTTGGGGCTCACTTTGAGAAGTGTTGTGTGATTTGACCAGATGAAGACTCTGGGAAGCCGTTGTTGAGAGCCCCCCGGCTTTGAAAACCCAGATGTTGATGCTTCCCTCTCTGGTAACTGTGATTTGGTATTGATATGATGTTTGGACAGTTTGGAAGCCTGTCTGTTTGATCTGTAAGTTCTGTAACTCTGAAGTTTGGGTTGCTGACCTTTTTCCCCTGAACTAGGTAATGTGTGTTTGTTTGATTAAAGTAAGCTTGTTAACCCATTTTGAGTTGCTTTCCTTCTGAAAAGCAGATCTAAGAACCTATATTGGCAGCTACCCTGGGGATATTGGGGTGCTTGCTGCTACAGGAGCCTATCCAGAAAAGGAGCCTCTATCATGGAAAAGAAGAATGACAAAAGGTTGTGCCTAGTAGAATGTACTTTTTAATGCCTTGAACTTATAGCAGTCAACTGAGCAATTTAAGATTAGAATTTGCCACCATTTGTTTCCCTTCCAATTCCCTCACAGTATGGTGAAGACATTGGATGAGTAATTACTGTTGCCTTTGATTGTATTATATTATAGTAGACACAGAAGGGATTTATTGGACTTAGAGAAAAGAACTTGGACATATATCGATGGTTTCTGAGAAATCATGGAGGATTAGAGAGGGTCTCCACAACTGGACACAAGCAAATATCCTCTTTTTTTTTTTTTAAAGGGGAAGGAAGAATTGGGGAAAAATAAAATAGATAAAAATAAATAAAGGGGAAGGAGGTAGATTCTGCAAACTTTAGTTTTCTTAGCTTTATGTTGATTCCTGGAAAAATACTGGGATAGATTATTAGAATACTTAAAATACTTAGGAAATACTTAGAAAAGCAAATAAGGCTCTTGAGCAGACAAAATCAATGCCACAATGCCCTTGAAGTAAATCTTATGTACTTTATTTATAGAATAGTTTTCTGATTTTGAGTTTTACTTTTCTTTGTATCCACAGCACTTAACATGGTATCTGGCACACAGTCAAACTCTTGATAAATGTTGACTCACTGACCAACTTACTGACCGACTCACAGAAAGTACTATTTAGACATCCCCTTTTCTTTTATCTTGTTTCAGACATGGTGCTAACAAGCCTGGTTTTCTGCATTCCTCCACTATAAAGTGGGACTCTTGAACTAAATGATTTCTATAATCACTTCCACCTCTAAATCAATGATCTGTGAAGATAAGTAGAGAATCAGAAGGAAGGTGGGTTAGAGACAGCAGATAGTCACAGAATCTAAGAACTGGAAGGGAACTCCAAGGTTACCCAGTCTAACTTGCAGCTGGACAAGAATACTCTCTATTGTACTGACAAGTGGTTATTCAGAAGTTGTTATTGAAAAACTCCAGTGGAGGTGGGAGGGCATTCCAGGCAATCCAAATCCATGGGGGGATAGCTCTGATCATTAAGAAACATGTCCTGACATAGAATCAAAATTGGCTTCTTTTTCTAACAAAAGAAAATGAGAGCCAAAAAAAAAAAAACTGACACTGAGGAAGATTGTTGTTATTGTTGTTTGTCCTTCATTCTTGAAGAGGACCAATGACATCAGGAGGCTGATGTTTTGACCTACAAGTGAACTGGATTTAAGTGAGGTAGTGTTGTGGAGAGTGATCACCCTCACTCCTCCAGAATCACTCAAGTCCAGGGGCAGGACATAGGTCAAGATGACTGGTGATGGCCCCGGATGCAGTGGGAGAAAACAGAAAAGTTATAGGAAGAAAAAGTAGGAACCTACAAAGCCCACCAATCTGAGGTCATTGGATCAGGAGGAAAAGAGAAAGTCCATGAGCCTAGAGAGTCTTGTAGACTTTGAGGCCAAGATGAGTCAACAGGAGGATGTTCTGACATTTCAGTGGGTCAGTGATCTCATTGGCACTGGTAACTCTCTTCACCGATAAAAAGTGTAACCCGCTCTTTCCCCCATAGCTTCTCATCCTGTATAATTTTTTTTGTCAATGTATTTCCATAAACTTTTTATGGAAGACTGAACCAATGTAGCACGAGATTGTTCTTTGGTTCTTTTAATATCCTAGAATCATCCGTGTACTATTTGGTTATCTTCCTGTTTCCCATTCTCTACATGAACAATTCACTTCTTGTTATGGCCAGTATGTGTCCTTAGGGATGTTTTTTACTCTACTTTTCAAGTGCCAGTTATCATTGGTAATATTCTGCATTATTGCAATACTCTTTCCACTCCCATTTGGGTTATTTATAATTTTGATTCTTCTGAAGTCATGGTAGTCCTTGCTTTTTAGCCATTTAGCAACAGTAGGAGAATATTTATGTTAAAAAGGAAGGCTTTTATGGTAGTAATTTGGCATGACTAAAAGGACTGTCCATTTTCTCATATGTGAAAAACAGGATGGCATAATGGATAGACATATGGCCTTATTGTCATAGAGACCTGGGATTAAATGCTACTTCTGATGCATATTGGATGTGTGACCCTGGGAAAGTCACCTTGCCCAGGTAAGTTACCAGACAAGTAATCTCTCAGTGCCTCAAGCAGCTCTTTAAATCTATAAATTGCAGAACATTTGTCAATTTCCATTGGCAAAAGGAGTTATTTTCTTTACTAGGAGTTCCATATATTTAGGAAATTATAGGTCTGGGAAAACATATATATTTTATATTGTATATATGTACATATGATGTGTATATAAATATACACACAAAACACATACATTATATATATTATATATAAATATGGAAGGTTGGTAAAAATATATACACACATATATAGGCATGTATACATATGTGCATATATGTGTGTATAGATACACATACATATACATAATACATTTATTGTTTGTGAAACTCTCTAATATTTTAAAATTTAAAATTTTTATTCTGAATTTAACAGACAACAAATAAAATGAGCATTTCCATATACATAACAGGACAGAAAGGGAGGATTGGGCATGAAACTTCAGATTACTATTATGTCCAACTTGCTTTTCTTTGTAATACACTTATGTATGTATGAGGCAGCATTGTATAATGCAGAGAGCCTGCCTTGGAGCCAGTAAAACCAGAGTTCTAGTCTTACCTCTAAAAACACACCGACCAGGAATTTCTGGGCTAAGCACTTAATCTCTTAGTGCCCCAGGCACCCCTTCAAGGCTATAAATTACTAAGAATGTGGCAATTTGCATTGGTAAAAGAAAGAGAACTGAGAGTTCTCTACTACAAATCACAGATTATATAACTTTGTGTGTGTATATGTGTGTGTATCTATATGTGTTTTTATGTGTATGTGTATCTAAGTGTGTTTGTATCTATGTGTTTGTATGTGTATGTGTGTGTGTGTGTGTGTGTGTGTGTGTGTGTGTGTGTGTATACACACCCACATATGTAGATAGGTAGAAGGACTGACTAGTCTCTTGAAAAGAATAATTTGAGACTCAGTAAGCTCCTTGGGGACAGGAACTGTTTAACCTTTGTCTTTGTGTCCCAGCACCTAGTACCTGGTACTTAGTAGGGGTTTAATAAATGCTTTGTTGATTGACTAATCAAAAACAAAAGAAGCACTAAGTCAACCAGCTTCCCACACAACTGCTTATGATGGGTATTCGAATAATGATTATTCTAAGCCAACTGTTTTTATTAAACAAATAGTCTTGAATCTCTAGTCTTTTCACAACACAGAAATGGCCTACTGATATTTCTATTATTTGTATATACCCGGGATACAGAGTCCTAGCATAGTCCCACTTAGCTGGAGGTTTGAATAGCTTCCTGTAAGCTCTGTTTTCTCTTCAGCTGCTTTTTGCTCTTTGGTAAAGCAAGTTTACTGTAGTGTTTTAGAAATGAGTGTGCACTCCAACTGCCATTGGCTTTCATGTCTCTGTTAGGGAAGGAAATTGACCAAATGCTGGGTGTAGTTGTCTCTGGACTTTTTCATTCTCATTTGATGGATGAGGTTTAGCTCAATTCATTGATCAGTGGACAAAGAAGACAAATGAAGAGGACCAACAGATAGATGGATATTTGGAGACAATTAAAGAACTGTGTGATTCTCAGGAGCCTCGATACCCTCTACCCCACTTTCTGATTCTCCACCATTGTCACTGAAGAAAAGGTATTTCCTCTATTTCTTCAATCCCCATGGACAAAAAATTTAGTCATCTTGGGACCAGTCTTTTGGTGATAAGTCTCCCTGTAGACAGTTAGGCTGATTCTCAGATATCAGAACCATAGGCTTTCTCTAATCTCTTTATAAATATGAGCTACTATTATTATTGTAACATAGGTAGCCAAACAACATTAGGAGTTCTATGCTGGCCAAACAAACAGTTGTGCCAAAGTCTCATTCCTTTGAAAATCATCTGGGGCATAGGAAAAGCCAAGCCTAATAGTGTATATAAATTGTTTAACACCATCTTTGCTATGTTGTTCCTTTTGGACTGGGATTATAATATTCCAGCAATCTGTTCCTGACAGCAGACCAAACAACTCTTTTTCTTCACTGTTTCTTCAGACGGGTCGTTTTGTTTACATGCTTGCCTGAGTCAAGCAGATGGCATGATGTGATAATGACTTGTAAACTACAGAGGAGGGCTTGCATTTGTATAGACTGGAGTAAACAGCCAACTCCGTTCTTCCAGTTGGCTCCAAGGCCAGGAAACTGACCAATAGGTATTTGAATAATGGCTATTCTAAACCAATGGTTTCTGCTAAACAAATAGCCCTGCTTCTCTAGTCTCCTAGTTACCTTCTACCTCCCAGAACTGGCCCGATGTTGTTCTGATGTAACTTAAGAAATGATTATGTCTCAGGTTTACCACAAGGGACATAGACTCTCAGCACAGACATTCTTGGGGTTCTAGGATCCTAATGAAATTTGCACAGAGAGTCAGGGAATATAGTACAATATAGTCCAAGGGTGGGCAATGTGCATCTCAAGGCCACATGTGTCCCGCTAGGTCCTCAACTGCGGCCTTTTGACTGAATCCAAACTTCATGAAACAAATCTTTTGGGATTAGTCAAGGGGCCACACTTGAGGACCTAGAGGACCACATGTGGCCTTGAGGCTACAAGTTCCCTACCTGGTATAGTCTTTACCAAAGATTGGCACTCAACTGGGAACAATGAGTAGAAATCACACAGAGGCTGATTTGGGTTCAATGTAAGGAGCACCTCATGATAAGAGCAGAAAGACAACACTGAATACTGAACGCAGGGGGACATGCTTAGAGTCAGAAAGACCTGAGTTCAAGTTCCTTCTCTGACATGTACTAGTTAGATACCATGGACAAGTCTCTTAACCTTTTGATGGCTAAGGCAAATCTCTGAAACCATATAGTAGAGACAAGTTACTAACCTGCAATAGTGCAGGGGATTTCCACACAAAGAGCTCCCTACACTGATAGAATCATAATTCTGGAAAGAAAGAGAGGCAGTGACACAGAGGGGAAGGGAAGGGAACAAACATTTATTAAGTTCCTACTATGTGCTAAGCACTTCCCAAATATTTGATCCTCAGAGAAGCCCTGGGAGGTAGGTGCTACTATTATCTCCATTTTGCAGATAAGGAAACTGAAGTGGGCAGAGGTTGTTATTTTCCCAGGTTCACACAGCTAGTGTCCAAGGATAGATCTGAAGTCATCTTCCTGATTCTAAGCCCAGTGCTCTATCTACTGTGCCACCAAGTTGCTAAAGACACAGCAAAACAAAGATGAAGACAGAGAGAAAATGGTCCAAAAGTAGAATGTCTTAGTTCAGGAAGCCACGAGTCTGGAAGCCTTCAAGTGAAAGCTAGATAAAAAATTGTGGAAGTTTTAGAAGAGGTTTTTTTCAGGTTTATATTAGATTATATGGCCTCTGAGGCTCCTTCTAACTCTAAGAAACAGAATTCTGAGATGCCATTCTTTTGCCTCTGGTTGATTTGTATAAAAGATTTCACTAAAACCTTGATTATAGAGAGCAACACTTTAGTTGGGTGAGGCTAAGGAATGTTGCTTTTGAGTGATGCTACAGGCAGTGGGTCTTGTTGAATGTTCTGGCTTCCTGGGTCCTCATCTCCTCAGAACTGATCCAAAGTACACTTGCCTAAGTATAGATACTCTTTTGGTTCTAACTCCATTCTTAACTTCATTGATTTCTAAAAACCAACTTGATGTCTCAAGACTTCCAAACTCTTTTGTCCCTCACCCTGGGTTCAGAGATGCCTAAGAACTGATCCTTAATTGCATTTCTCCTTTCTTCTTCCATGGCCACCATATGTATCTTGGTGACTGATTTGAACACCTATTTTACCTTTCCCCTCTTACCTCTGGACCACAAGAGAACATTCTCTTAGATTCATTCATAAGGGGAAAGTGAAATATTGAAAATTATAAGAAATGGGGCTGCAGATAATGGAAAGTATATTTAACAGGCGTCTCTAGCACTGATAGAATAATTCTCAAACTACCTAGGCTGCTTTTTTAGCTAAAGTTTCTGGCCAAAGACCATACCATAATATTTTACCTTTCCCTAGAAAAATAATGTCATATATACTACAACAGCCTAATGCCCATCTGTGTTATACTGATCAAGGTGCTCTAGACAGATCTCATCTGCCCATTTTATAATCCCAGGTTTACTTTCAGGCAATCAAGAAAAAACACTGCATTTGAAGGGAAAACCTATAGGTTCCAAACCATGCCCCACTGCTAACAATTGTCACCTGGGACAAGGCGTGTAGCTTCTCTGAGCCTTAGTTTTTTATGTTTAAAATGAAGGAACCAGATTAGATGATCTCCAGGGTCTTGTCCAATTCTAACACCGATGAGCTTCTTCTTAGCAGGTATTTGACATTTCACCTACGTTTTCACTTAATTATTGCCTGACTAATTATCTCTCTCACAAATATCAACTTTTCCCATTATTGATTTTTTTTTTCTTTTTGGAGGTGTGTAGGCAGGGCAATTGGGGTTAAGTGACTTGCCCAAGGTCACACGGCTAGTAAGTGTTAAGGGTCTGAGGCTGGATTTGAACTCAGGTCCTCCTGACTCCAGGGCCAGTGCTCTATTCACTGCTCCACCTAGCCATACCCCCACCCTGTTACCTAGAAAACAAAATAATTTGAACCCCTACTTCATTCATCACTAAAGCTTGAAAAAAAAAATCCAATTCGGCCATTACTCCTTCCTAAGTATGGACACTCACGCACATACATGTATTCACACATATGTATATATTTATTTATATGTCCTATAACTAGATGTGAAATTTAATAATTTTGAGATTTCTTGAATGTGGCTCTGGCCAGGAATCAAGAAACTGGTGGTCTAGGCCTGGCTAAAAGTGCGATTCCTTAGTCTCAATCTCCCTCCGTTGTTGTTCAGTTATTTCAGTTATATCTGACTCTTTGTGACCCCATTTGGGGATTTTTTTTTGGAGGGGGGGAAGGCAGGGCAATTGAGATTAAGTGACTTGCCTAAGGTCACATGGCTAATAAGTATTAAGTATCTGAGGCCAAATTTGAACTCAGGTCCTCCTGACTCTAGGGCTACTACTCTATTCACTGCGCCACCTAGCTGCCCCATGGGGATTTTCTTGACAAAGATACTAGAGTGGTTTGCCATTTCCTTTTCCAAGTCATTTTACAGAAGAGGAAACTGAGGCAAATAGGGTTAAATGACTTGCCCAGGATCATATAACTAGTGTCTGAGGTAAAATTTGAACTCAGGTCTTCTTGGTGCTCTATCTAACTGCCCTTCAATTTCCCTACTCATATATTGAGTATAGTAATACCAGAATTTTACCTCAAGAGGATGCTACGAGAGTAAAACAAAGGAAATGGAGTACAGAATTTAAAGGTCATTAGAAGGAAACATTTGATAGATACTTAATGTATATGGAGTCTTATTTCCCTTTGTTGATGTATTGATCTAGCAAATATAAGGTTTAGGGAGGAAAATGTATACTTCAAAAAAGAATAAATTAGAAATATAAGGGTGAGATGGGTATTAATACTTCATTAATTTTAAAATCAACATTTGTTGTTCATGAGATGTAAAAAGTCTGAAGTGATGATAGTTCAGTAAAGAAGAGCTTTTTCCAACCTTTCATTCCCCACTCCCATATTATAGTCATGGAAATATGGATAACAGAAACTTAAAGGATTTGTCCAAGGCTCCTACATCATTCACTGGCAGATCCAGCACTTAGTCTGGACCTGCGTGATGCCAAACATCTGGTTGGAAATGGAATTTTTAGTCAAATATCCAAATATGTAGGCCAAGCAGATTTTAGAAATATTTAGACATTTGTTTTTATGTTAGATATTATTATAGATAAATATTAGAGCTTTAGAAGCATCTAGAAAACCAATTTTTAAAATGACTTTTCATACAGATGTTTAGCATCATATGCTACAGACCGAACCTGAAACCAGATCTTTTTCATGCATAAAACAGTTTCTTTCCACTAGCCTATCCTATTAGGACTGTGCTTACAGCTTTTGTACCAGAGGACCTCGCATATAACCTCCTATTTTCCAGTCTCCCCTTTATCAGCCAGGGGTTCTGTTTTTTCTCCTATCAGTCTCTGAGCTTCAAGAAGGACAGCCTTTCAGCATTTAGCTTTCTCCAGCCAACCTGAAGTTCTAAACCACACTGGCAAGCTTGACTCCTCAACCCAAGTAGCCAGTAGATCAGGGCAGAATGTCTGCAACCCTAAGCTGTGATGTCAAAAGGCAAACACAAAACACAGCCCTCAACAGGTGGCCCCTTGCCTCAGGACAGCACATCACACAGTATCTGATTTCTATTTTTCTTGCTTTTCTTGACCTTTTCCATGGTAACTTCATCTCACCTGGGAAACGAAGCACTATTCCTGCTAATTAGGAATTGACATGCTGCTGGGCACTTGCCACTTAGAGCAATGAGAGGTCCAACTCTCAGGCTGAGGCATTTCAGGGACACGTTGCAGATGGTAGATGTCAGAGCTTATGTTGCTCCCCAGAGTCAAAGAGAGAAATCCGGAGCAGACGACGTGGTGTTTTGGAAAGAACACTGTCTCTAGAGTCAGGACACCTAGCTCTGAATCCAGATTTCGCTACTTTATTAACTGTGTGAGTTTAACTGGGCCTCAGTTTCCTAATCTGTAGAATGGTTGGAATGTACTAAATGGCCTCTAAAATCTTTTCTACCTTGAAGCTCATGACATTGTGTCTTGGATTTGTGTGCACTGTTTTAGGCGTCCACCAGGAGTTCTGAGAAGGAGCATAGGGTGATGAAAAGAGTGCTAGACAGGAGAGGCAGGAATGTTGGGTTCTAGTCCTGGTCTCACTACTAACTGTCTGTGTGATCCTGAGCAAGTTACATCATTTCTTTGTGTGAGTTTCCTTATTTCTCAAATGATGGGGCTAGGCAAAAATGATGTTAATGGTCTCTTCCAACTTAAGCATCCATGACTAGGCAAAATGCAGTCAAAAAGCAGGACCAAGTTTTATAAATGAGCCTCATAACAACCCTTGAAGGCTGGCAGTGCAGATTTTATTACCATTTTATAAATGAGGAAACTGAGGCTAAGTGATTTGCCTGTGGTCATAGAGCTATTAAATATTAGAGGCAAGATTTGAATTTGTGGCTATCGGACTACAGGTCAGGCATGCTGTCTATCTGCCTCCCCATGCTTCCTCACAACAAAAGTCTATCCACCAGTAAGAATGTAAATGTCCCCGAGCAGAGATATATGACATCTAAGACCAGTGTAGTGATATCACCACGCTGTCATTGTATATTCTCAGGGATACAGAGGCAGATTTAGAGAATGAAGGAAATTTAGAGGCAAACCAATCTAGGCCCCTCATTTTACAGATGAGGAAGCTGAGGCTTTGGGAGGTCACCAAGGCAGCAAATAGCAGATGTGCCTTGACTTGGCCACCACCATATTGCCACCATGATCTCCTGACAGGTTGATTCAATCCTGGAACACAAAGGATGAAGCAGGAAGCACAGAAACAAGCATTTATTGGGTACTTACTGTATTACACGCATTAGGCTATGTCCTTTACAGATATTATCTTATTTGATCTTCACACTTTGAGCTATGTGCTATTATTACCCCAATTTTACAATTGGATAAACTGAGGCAGTCAGAAGTTAAGTGACTTGCACAGGGTCACAGGGTTAGTAAATGTCTAGGGTTGGATTTGAACACAGGTCTACCTGATTTTAGGCCTAGTGCTCTGTCCATTTGACTATCAGGAAGCAATCACAAGATCAGACAAGATCAGACTCAGTTCAAAAATAAGTCTCATATGTTAGAAAGTTCATTAGATTTAGAGTTGGAGGACCTCAGTTTAAATGCTGCCTCTGGTACCGTGTGTGACATTGGACAATTGTTCAAGTCCTTTAACCTCTCGGGGTCCTAGTTCATTTATAAAATGAGAGTTGGAACAGATGATCTCTAAGTTTCCTTCCATCTCTAAATTTATGATCCTGTGATGAGGAGACCTTGAAACCAGGAAGACATAGGATCCAGCCTCACCTCTGTATTGTGTGTGAGACCCTGGGCAAGTCACTTAACCTCTAAGTGCTCTCAGTCAGCATTTCTTAAACTGTGGGACTCGACCCTATGAAGAATCATGAAGAATTTAGCAACAGTGAAAGGTTTCTTACCATGCAACAACCAAAATTTAATTAAAAATTAAACACATACTCAATCTGGGGTTTTTCTGGCAGCACTTGCCCTGTTGCATCTCACAGCTTCACTGCAGCCTTGGTTCTGAACACAAAGCATGTGCACTTTGCACTGCACAGGCCCTCAGGCCACACAAAGCCAACTAATGCTGCCTAATGGGGAAAAGAGGTTCCTAGTGGAAAAAGTTTAAAAAGGCTTGCTCTAGGCAATCTTCTTATACTACAAGTTGCTGAGCAGGTACCAACCTGCCATTATAGAAGAAGTTTTCTCATCTGGGAGTTCTCCTTATTGATGAAATTACACATCCACTCTCTATCACAGTGAGAAGGATTTTGCAGCATTCACCAGATCAGGTTCATGAGGCAAGAAATGCTCATGGAAGCAAGAGTATTAGAAGGACCATCATACTGCCATTGTGAGACCCATCGGCCTCCTTATAAACAATATTCCAGATATCAGGGACTTGGTCAAGGGAGGAAGAGCCTGTGGGCTAGAACAGGGAATAGATGCTCATATAGTGGGGGGAAAGTATGACAACATTTAGCAAAAGTCCCATAATTTGACTTGTCTTAGACAAGGAAATTCAGTAAGTATGACTCAGAAGTCAAATAGACATTGGCAGTTCCAAGAAAGGGATCTGCTCTACCTGAGACTTAGCAGAGATGTGGTAAGGATAAATGAATTGGACCCAGGTGGGAGGATCTAAATAGAGGCATTAGGGTTGCCAGGATGTCTGTGACTTCCAGACTTCAGTTTCCTTATCTGGAAAATGAAGCACTTGGACCAAATGACCCCTGACACCTTTCCAGTTCTAGCATTCTTATAAATCTAGTAGCATGTTCTTGTTTTTGCATTTTAGGAAGGAAAGATAAATAATGTTCTCTTGGTTCTGTTCAATTCACTTTGTATGAGTTCATATAAGTCTTACCAGGTTTTTCTGAAACCATTATGCTTGTCATTTCCTTTTTATTTTTAATATATATTTTCTTTTTTACATGTTAAAACAAATTTGAACATTTTTTAAAGTTTAGAGTTCCAAATGTTATCCCTTCTTTCCCTCTTCCATCGCTGAGGCAGAAAGCAATCATATATAAGTTATACGTGTGCAATCATATAAAATATTTCCATGTTCTTCATTTTATACATGAAGATTTGAATAAAAGAAAAGAAAGTGAAAATAGTATGCTTTAGTCTGTATTCAAACAATATCAGTTCTTTCTCTGGAGGTGGATAGTATGCTTTATCATTAGTCATTTGGGAATATTTTAGATCATTGTATTTCTGAGCATAGCTGAGTCATTCACAGTTCTTCAAGGAAAAATATTGTTGTTACTATGTACAATGTTCTCCTGATTCTGTTCAATTCACTTTGCATCTGTTCATAAAAGTCTTCTTAGCTTTTTCTGAAACCACCCTGTTCACTATTTCTTATAGCACAATAGACATATACCATCACTTGTTTAGCCATTTCCCAACTGATGGGCATCCCCTCTATTTCCAATTCGTTGCTAACACAAAAAGAGCTGCTTCAAATTATTTTGTACAAGTAGGTCCTCCCTCCCCCCTTAAAAAAATCCCTTTGGATTATAAACTTACTATATTTTAAAAGAAAAGCAAGATTTACATGATGAATTTTTAGTTTAATGTATAATATTCTTTTTCTTTTCTACAATGTATATGGAAATAACCTTTTTATTTGATGTTTGCTAAAGGCAGAATAAAAAAGGTAAAAAAACAAAAACCCCCCAATTGGATCAGCTGAGGACCTGACAGGTAGAACAATGGCCCCCTTCCTGTTCTCCCCTTTTTTTCTATACCTTTGATGCAGGCATATATAGATACACGCAAATATATACATAATATGTGTATGTGTGCTTTTCCTTTCAGAATGAATTCCCATAAATTGCCTTTTTAGCTTGACTCATTTTCACTGAGTGAAAGTACCATTAGAAGGAAACCCAAAGGGTTTCTTCATATTTTAGGGGAAAAAAATTCAAAGGCCCTCAGAGGAGGAAAAAAAAAGCCACAGAAGACTCTGCAAAACCACAGTCTCTGTTCTCCAGTCAGGGAAAGTGTCTGGTCAGGATGTGAAAATGCTGCTAAGTTCAGGGGTCATTTGCCATGCTTCAGCTCCTGTTTACTTCCTGGACATTGGACAGGGGCCCTTTTGGACAATATAATTTCTGCAGTTCAAGACACTGGGCTGTGTAATCCATAATCAAACGCAGAAAGTCTTAGGTAATCATATCCAAGGGAATTCCATTTTACTTGATTTAAATGAGAAAGTTAAATCTCAGTCTAGACGGGCTTCTTTGTAGCCCCAACGAATCTTACACCCTGCAGGACACTTGGTCTTTGAATATGTTTCTCATTTTCCAGACAAGCCCAGGGGATCTGCATCCCTCAATAAAATTCCTGTCTGCACTAAATTGCCTTTTGGTGGTGATTTATACCTCCATAAACCTTCATCATGGGGAGAGAGCATGTTTAATTGTATAACTGACATGACTTATGCAGGGATGAGTTATTAAGCTTATCTCTGCAAAGGGGATGGGGCAGGGCCCTGTGAAGTCACAGGCATTTGTGATGGTGGAACCAATGACAAGGAAAACAATCAGTGGCTTCTGCTGAGCCATGGACCGCTATAGAATTGACAGGGCAGTGAGATCTCATAGAGACCACCCTTGTAGAGCAGTGCCTTGACCTAGGAGTCATGGATTAGATTTCTATCCTGGGTTCTTAGTCAGGCTCAAGCATTTATATTGCTTGCTCAACACTAGGAGCCCACTCTGTGGGCTCCAAGATAGGTATGAAGATGCCCCTAGTCCCTGTTCACAAGAAACACATAATGTAGCTGAAGAGACCACACATAAATAAATGAAGCTACGGAATGCTACTGTGGATCAATCATTGGTTCTGGATGCAGGAGAACAAGGTTCAAATCTTGCCTTTTGGGTTTTATCCAGCGGCACCTCCAGGATCAAATATAAAATACTCCATTTGGCATTCAAAGGCCTTTATAACTCTCCCTGTTGTACCTTACTAGTCTATTTATACCTTACTCCCCATTTTTTCAGTGACAGTAGCCTCCTTCCTGTTCCTTGAACAAGACATTCTATCTCCTGATTACATGCGTTTTCATTGGCTGAACCCTAAGACTGAAATTCTCTCCACCCTCCTTTCTACCTCTTGGTTTCCCTCAAGGGCCAGCTAGAATCCCACCTTCTGTAAGAAACTTTTCCTGATCCCCCTTGATGCCAGTGCCTTCCCTCTACGTATCATTTTCACTTTTTCCTATATCTTGTTTGTACATCGTTATTTGTAAGGTGTCTCCCCCATTAATACTAAAAGCTAATATTTAAATATCATTTACCATGTATCAGGCACTGTGCTAAATACTTTATAAATATTTCATTTGATCTTCAAAAAAACCCTAGGTGGTAGGGGCTATTATTATCCCCATTTTACAGATGAAGAAACTGAGGCAAACAGAAATCAAGTGACTTGCCTAAGATCACACACTTAGTAATGTCTGAGGCCAGACTTAACTTCACTAAGGTTTTCCTAAATCCACTGTGTCACCTATCTGTCAATTAGATTGAGAGCTCTTGGAACAAGAATTGTCTTTTGCCTTTCTTTGTATACTCAGCACTGAACACAAAGCACACAGTAGGTACTTAATAAATGCTTGTTGACTTGATTTGGTTAAGTCAGTTTAGGATGCCTGGGCTTCCATTTTCCTTGTCTGTAAAATGAAAGCATTGGATTAAATTGACTCTGAGGTCCCTTCCAGTTCCTGCTCTCTGATTTTATTGTAGGTAGCACTGTATGTAGCAAAACCACAAGCTGCTATATGGACATGATAAATTATACTATATGCTATATAAATTATGCTATATGTTAGGAGAAGACCATATAGGATAAGGCACAGATTATACAGTATAGATAATGAGTATAAAAGTAACAAGAAAAAAAGGAAAGAACAATGTAGGTTCATTTTGCCAGACCATGAAAAAGATGGCACATGGCAAATTAGTTGGATATAAAACAGGAGGAGAAAATTACGAAAGGCTTTCCAAAGTTGGAGGAGTGGGGAGAGAAAGCCCCAGCAGAGACCTGAAAGTGAGTTGTGAATATGGTGTATTTAGGAGATACTAAGGAAGGCTCATTTGGAATAGAGATCAAAACAGATTTTCACACTGAGAAGTAGAGAAAGAAAAAATAGGATTGAAAGGGTGAGGTCTGATTTTGGAACTAGATCTGCTTCAGAAGAAAATAGAGAGACAGTGAGGGTTTTTGCTATAGGGAATGACAAAATGAGGAGGACTATGAAGTATGGACAGGGGGAGGGAAAGTCAGGAGTCAGGAAGATAAACCAGGAGGCTATTATAGAGTAATTATGGTATGAGGTTTCCCTGAAATACTGTGTAACTTTAAGAAAATGATGTGCATGTCTGTTTCCTTATTTCTCTGCATGAAAGATGGAGGCAATAATAACTTTTCTCCCTCCTGACTTACCAAGAGGGAGTTGGGGGGAGGATTTTGCATAGTATATAATGTCAGCAAAATCTTTTGTGCTACTTTGAGAATCATACTCTTAGAATTAAAGGATCCTCCAAATGTCCCAAGATGAGGAGATTCAAGATTTAGAAATGGAAGGGACCTTAGAAGCCACTGAGTCCAGTCCCTTCGTTTTACAAATGAGGAAACCGAGGCTTTCACTTGTCCAACCCACACAGATAGCATGTCTCTGAGACAGGTCATAGCCCAGCTCTTACCTCAATCATAAAGTCTGTTTATAACCTTGGTTTCATAAAGGACAAGTAGTCACTAAACCCCCAAGTGATGAAAATAGGACTGAATACACTGTATCAAGTTGCCATTCTCCCTGTGCCTCTTACCCTTGAGAATTAAGCCATTGGGAGGTTCACTGATGCTCTTAGTCTTTATCTTTTATTTATTTCATTTGATATTAACCTAGCGATCTATAAGAGGTAAGCTGATAGTTTTAGGACTAGAAGGTATATGGAAGATTAAGTGGTCCAGCCTCTGAGTTTTACAAAGGAGGAAACTGAGTCCCATTAAACTGAAATGACTTATCCATGTCATAGATGGTAAGTGCATGCCTTGGCATTCAAAGCCAGGTGCTCTAGCTTTGAATCCAGCATGCTTCCTTGTACTACTCTGCTTCCCAGTTATAAACAGAGGCAAAGCCAGAGTGGTGGAAGAGCCTAGCTCATTGTAATTACTTGTTTAGAAAATTAACTCAAAGTAGATTTCCTAGTGGACACCCATACTACCAAAGACAGGTTGACAAAACAAGGAAAGAGGGAGAGAAATAGAGGGAGAGAGAGACACACACAGAGATAGAGACAGAGAGACACACAGAGAGACAGAGACAGAGATAGAGCAGACAGAGACAGTGAGGAGAGAGTAAGGAGAGAGTGAGAGAGACAGAGAGAGAGATAGAGGAGACAGAGACAGAGACAGTGAGGAGAGAGTGAGAGAGAGACAGAGATAGAGACAGGGACAATGAGGAAAGAGTGAGAAAGAGAGCAACAGAGACAGAGAGACAGAGACAGTGAGAAAGACAGAGAGAGGCACACAAAGAGAGGCAGAGAAACACATAGAGAGAGACACAGAGGGAGAACAAGAGACAGAGACATAGATAGAGAGACAGAGAAAGGTACACAAAGAGAGGCAGAGAGAGACAGAGAGGGAGAGAGATGGAGAGAGACAGAGATATTAAGACAGAGACAGAGAAGTCACCTAATACCATTGATTCTCTAGTCCTAGGGGATTTAGCACCTTCCCACAAGGTCCTTGAGTAAACCATGTGGTCAACCACTTTGGAATTCAAGGGAGTCTCTGTCTGAAGAGAAAAACTACAAAGAACCTTAAATAATTTCAGTCTCTCCACTGTCAACATTCCTTGTCCCCACAAGAGGCAATGAATTCAGTTTGTTTTTGTCTGAGGGTATATATATATATAAAATAAGGACAATATCCGGCAGACAGTTTGCAGTCCCGTTGTCTGGGGAGAGAAGAGAAGAACTGAAGGAGAGATCTAAAATATTTTATCAATCACTGTTTTCTTGAGTAACTACCTGGGCCAAACCCAAAGACCACAAAATGCTAAAAAGGAAACATCTTTCAGAGGCAATGTAGTGTGGTAGGAAGACCATTAGATGTAGAATCCAAAAAGATAAGGTCAAATTCTAGATCTGACTTGCTAGCTGTGTGAATATAGGCAAATTACAGCCCCTCTGAACTTCACTATCCTTACTCTTAAAATGGACATACAAATACTTGCACTTTCCGTCTTACAGGATTGTTGTAGGGAAATGTCATGAATGAAGAGAAGGAGATAGATTTCAAAGATGTCTCGGAGGTAGGAACAACCCAAGTTGGCAACTTAGCTGTTTGAGGCTCAGGGAAGTCAAAGGAATTAACCGATCATACTACAGAGCTAGGGTGACTAGAAGGAGGAAGTAAACTCAGTTCTTCTTGAATCCAAGGCCATTATTTTATATACTTATGATAAAGAGAAAATATCGTGATGTTCTAGAATGACTGAACAACACCAACATACGAGAAAAGGTTGGGAAATATTGTTCTAAATCATCTCAGTCAACTAGAAGTTCATCTCATTTTTCAAACATACCTAGAGAAGGAGATAATATGAATTCTTACCTTATTTAGATACCTTATAGTGTCTAATAAAGCTTTTCACATTTTAGTAAGATTTTTTTCCTTTTATCTAACTTTAAATCCTTCCATCTACATTGAAATAGGACCCCTTTAAAATGGCAACCATGTTCTACTTTAAAAGAATCAACTAGTATCTAAAATGAGGTTTTAGGTGGTTTTTTTTTTAAGTGGAAGGAAGGGTCTAAATCTGTAATTTTATCTATATAGGGTGTTCCCAGTAAAGAAACTCCTTTCACTCTTACAGATTGATAGCTTATCTGTAACCGTACTCTTAGAGAGCTGCCTAGGTCATTAAAAGATCAACTTTCCCATGGTCAAATGGCTAGTACGTTTCAGATTTAGGATTTTAACGCAGGTTTTCCTGACTCCAAGGCTATTCCTCCATCAACCCTGTCATAACTCTTCTCTGTATATATATACAGGATGACAAGATTCTGGATCCCATTAGTGAGTAGAAATCTCGGTTCTCCTCATTCCCAGGGGAGCTACTTTGCCCCTATAACTACTTAGTAGATCTCTAAGTGGGTTTTGGTGGACAAGTTAACCCCTCTTAACCTAAGAGAGAGGAAAAGAAGAAACCAGGGACTAGAAAGTGTATCCTGGGTGCAAGAGGCTAATTTGAAACTGACCTAAGGTACAACCAAAATGAGTGGTTAAAGAATTGTGGTCAGAAGAAAGATTATCATGGAAATGGGAGCCAGAGTTGTAACAATAGGAAGTGGCCAGCACCAACACAGGCCTTAAAGGCAGGATTCCTGTACCTTGAGGTAGATCTAGGCAAATCCTGTTTTACTGGACTGTTCCAGAGGGGCAGAGTCATAACTAGTGGTGATCCTTGTTACCAGACTTCAAGGGTCTCCCCCTGCTCACCAGGTCTTCCATTGGAATATGCATCTTGCAGTTACTATGACTTTGAGTGTGAGGAAGCCCTTCTGTCAGGCTCAGGACATAGTGCTGTTACTGACAAGAGAGCTTGAGGCTTCAAAATGCCTCATAAAGTATGGACACTGAGACTGGTCTTAGAAAAATTGAGCATATATAGAGCCATTTGAAGTAATTGAGGCCCATGTTGAATCTGAAATTCAGTGAATTCTAAACAGATCTGCTCACTCTGAAGAAAGAAACTCCTTAAGGAAGGAATAAGCTGAATGAAGAAGACATTAATCTACAATTGACATTTTGTGGTCTTTTAAAATGTTTTCTATTGTGAGATGCTTGAGGATTATTGAACCCTTCTCCTTTCTCCTACCTCTCCCCTTTCCTGAAACCTTGAATCTGTTCCTGAAGCTTATCTCTGATTCTATAAACCATATTTTCCTTCCTCTTCACCTTGTCTTTAATTGTCTTTAAAAAGAAAACTGCCATATCACTGATAACCATAGTATTAGGGAGTTTTGTGTTTCTTCACTAAAATGTATCATAGAGAGCAAAAGGCTTTGAGGTAGTGGGGTGGTGGAGGCAGGTGAGAAAGAGGGAGATGAATTTTACAATTACAGGGCTATTTCCTGGCCTCAGAATGAGCAAAAGAGAATTGTTGACATAATTTTATAACTTCCTGGAACAAAGAAAGGAACTTAAACCTGAATCATTCTAGGTAAACTAGTTAACAGCTTTGGTTGGGGGAGTCTAAGATAAAATCCTAGTATGGTAGGTGTATCTTCACCCCTTCCTTTTCTACTGTTTTTTTCACCTCTAGGTATGGTTTGTAAGGAAAACCAAGTCATTCCAAAGGGGGTGAAGTCAAGGAAATAGCTAGAGAAAGTAATTTCTGAGAAGAACCATGGGAACGGCTGGAAAAGAAGAAATCAGATTCATACAAAGGCCAGTGACAAGGAATGACAAGCTTGCCCCACATTGGCTTAGCATAGCATATTTTACCACTACCACCACTGCTTGAATAGTAATACTATTATAATAGTATAATATATTTTTAGTACTCAGTAGCTAGCTTTCTTTTTTGAAAATAGATTATAGATTTTAATTGACATCTTTCCTTTTTACATCTCCTAGACTTTCTCTTTTCAGGTATTCACTTAGAGTGAGGTAACACCCATTCAGTGAATAGGTCTCTTTAAGAGGTGAGAGAAGGGATGACCCCTTTAATTAGAAAAAAAAAGATTCAAGCTAGAAGGGGAAGACCCTCAGGCTTGCTGTTCCAAAGAGAAACCATTACCATAGACCTTAGCCAAAAAGGGCCAGGGTTTCCCATTGCTTTTTGGGTCATCTCCAGTCATCCTGATTAATATCAGGTCACTGGATCCAGATGACTCTGGAGGAGAAAGTGAGGCTGGTGACCTAGCACAGCCCTCCCTCACTCAAATCAAAGTCAGCTGCAAGTCATTTCATCATTTCCCTGATGTCATGGTCCTCTAAGAAAACAAAGGACAAACAATTTATGAGAATTTCTCTTAGGTAGCTATGTGACATAGTGGGTAGAGTGCCAGACCTGGAATCTGAAAAATTCATCTTCATGTGTTAAAATCTGACTTCAGACACTTACTAGCTTGTGTGACACTGAGCAAGTCCCTTTACCCTGTCTGCCTCAGTTTCCTTATCTATAAAATGAATTGGAGAAGGAAATGGCAAATTACTCCAATATCTCTGCCAAAACCCTGGATGGGGAGTGAGACACAACTGAAATGACTCAACAACAACAGCCTTCCTCTTGTATACCTTCTCCACCCAGAGAGCTATCCCTTATACCAAAGAATTTTAATAAAAAGTGAAAGAGAAGAAGAGATCAGAAAAACCAATCAATACATCAAAAAAAATCTGATGTCATGAAGCAGTTAACCTTCAACTCTCCATAAGACAGAAAGTTCTAATAACAGATCTTCATGAAAGACTACAAGTCCCATGGCAGTCAATCTCATTTCTCACCAAACCAGAAAACATTACCGACACAACACTAAATTTATTCTAAGTAGGAAATGTAATTAAGAATGATTTTTACTAGACACGACCCCTTCTTCTCCAGGACTTTGTTTAGTTGTTCAGCGATGAAATCCTGTGTTCATCCCAAGGAAAATAGTAGAATAAAAAGTAGGGGAGACATCAGAGATTTGAATAATTCACAACTTGGGGAAACTGTTTCCTGAATAAGGTTGTAATACTTAGATGTTTTTAGCTACTAGCCCTAGCCCGTGGATTGGCCTTGAAATATTCCAGATTATCCCCTACCAGAATTTGGAATGGAAGAGTCATTTCTCCTAGCATTGCCTTGACCATCCAGAGAATTCTCAGATTTGCCCTCTGTGCTAAAGACTCGATGCAACGAGGCCTGAATACCTAGATAAGAATTAGCTCTTTTATTCCAATTTACCAGAAAGCCTTGGTGGGATTGGGAAAGTAGTTTGCACTTATTTCACTACAATCAGTACACCTGTTGAGTTGGCATAGAAAAGTAGCACTTAAATAAAATGTGTCTGCTCCACCACAACTTACTGTTTCCCACATTTTTCTCAGTTCCTCTCTTTGTTAGGTCAAGGAATGATGAGGTTCTGGAGAAGGAAGGTGGTGACACCAGGTTTTTGATTCAATTGCAAATTTCTTCTTTTTCATAGCTCCTCACAAAGCTTCCAAAAGCAGGTCTCATGCCGGGGTATCAGGTCACGGAAATGATCATCTATGGCCCCTGAAAAGAAAGGTTGAAAGCTTGAAAGTGGGCAATAATAATGAAAATAATAGTTTATTTCCATAGCATTTGGGAGGTTTCAAAGGGCTTCCCTGTCCCTTCTTCCTCCCATAGAATAGAAGCTCTATAAAGGCAAGACTATTTCTTTTTCTTTGTACCCCTAGCAAATACCTGGCACTGTTTAGAGGTAACATAAATTCATGTTGAATTCAGTTAGGTCCTCACAAGGTTTCTCATATCCATCTAAAGATGAGAAAACTAAAGCTTAGGGAGAAAAGTATACTTGCCAGTGTTGACACACTTTTGGACACTTAGGGTTCTTAGGTTTGTTCTATGAGGTCATAGTTCATTTCCTTGGAGAAACAAAATCAAAGGTTTTGTTTGTTTGTTTTGCTTTTTAATCAGATCTTCCATTCCATTAGTGTAATGAACTCCAGAGAAAGAAAGTCTCTCTACT
>WOXC01002768.1:0-40594 GCA_011680675.1 Gymnobelideus leadbeateri
AAGCCTTTAGGGCACAATGAACTGGGGATGGTGGGTCTGTGTTTGTGTTGTAGATATCCAGGCAGTATGAGGGTACATTTAGGTCTTCCAAGCACAGATATCCTGGAGGACTTAGGAGGCAACATAGGCATGACCAAGTATTAAGAAAGCAAGTAGAAACAAGCAGACCAAGTATATGCTCAAATGGAGAAAATAAGTGTATTTTGGGTCCTAATGACAGTCCCCAAAGATCAACTTAAGCTTTGGAGGATCAGAATTATGAAGTCCTGGCAGATGAAGATAGCTCATTGTAATAGTTCACAGTTCTTCACTCCCAACATTCTCTGGATAAAAGAGAAGAACATCCAGGGATGGGGTAAAAGTCAATGAATGAATCAATAAAACAACATCAAAGACAGCAACCAGTATAAAGAGCTCACTATATGCCAAACACAAGGAATACAAATACACTATCCAGACAGTCCCTACCCTCAAAGAAACAACATAAGAAGGATAACAATAGTTATAGGTAAGTTTTGGGGCAGGCAAGCAGGCATTAAGAACTTAATAAGCATATACTATGCCCTAGGCACTTGACAAAGTTCCTGGGTTAGTAATACAAGCAAAAAGATAGCCCCTGCCCTCAAAGAGATTGCATTCTAATGCAGGGGTGGGGAGGCGACAGCACATAACGGTGGGTAGGGGAAGGAAGAAGGAAGAAAGGAGGGGAAGGTACATTTTTGAGGGTATGGTCCCTAAGTTCAAAGAGTCAAAATGCAAAATCAGAAAATGATTTGTTACAAAGAGGGCTAGTGGAACAATAGACAATGATTGAATTTGAAAGAAGTATGTGAGGTGGTCCACAAAAGTCTGTGCTTAAAAGGGACACAGACACTGTTTAAGCATTTTGTGGGCTGTCAAATGGGGTTAAATAGATATATTCTTGGCCCCAGTGAGAAGTACTAGGAACAAGGGTTATAAGCTAAAAAAAGAAAAAGTTTCATTTTGATGCAAGAGGGGGAAAGCAACTTTCTAACAATTTGAGTTAGCCAAGATGTAGTCATATTCCTCTCTCTAGAGGTGTTCAAGGGAAAATTGGATGGACCCTGCTCAGGAATGATATACAAGGGATTCCTATTCAGGTGTAAATTGGAGCAGATACCTCAGGTCCCTTCCAGCTTGGACATTTTGAGGGTTTGTTGTTGTTGTTGTTGTTGTTGTTGTTGTTGTTGTTGTTTTACTACTCTGTGAAGAAGACAGCGATAATGCCACTGGGGGAATTTTCCTCTGGTTACTGATTACAAAAATACTTTGGTTACATGATGTTTGATTGGAATTTCATTTGCACAAGAGAATTTTAAAAAGCATTGGATGATCTCTCATGCCTTTGCCTTCCTATATAAATCCACACTGACCTTCAAATAAGAGAATTTATGCTTACCTAAAGCCTTTCCTTTCCTGAGATTCATGAATCATTGGTGAATATCCACATGTGATTGGTGTAAAAATTAGAAGTACTCTAGCGTAGTGCTTATCGATTGTTGACAGCATGGTAAAATGTGGCCTAGGAGATGAGGCTTGACTTCAGCACTGGTGTTAATCATAGTCCTTTGAGAATTATTTCCATTAAATATTATAAATCTAATTATGGATGATTGCCATAGAGTTATACTATGTGAAACTTATAAGCAAGTAATTGCCAGCCTCAGATGGAAAGAAAAAAAAAAGATAGCTGATACTGTCCTGAGTGACTAATGATGCTAATTCTGGTATTGGTGTTCATATGCCTTTGTGGCACACATGTAGCAGTGGTTTCTACCTCCTAGCCCACAGTATAGGCTCTGCTGAGGTCTCTGGCTGTAGCTGCTGATTGAAGAAATTGATGCTGTTTGCAATTCAATATTTTCTCACAACTGACTGTTCCACCTAACTAACCCAAATCTGACTGAATTAACTTTGCCTTCATCCCCCAAAAGACTCCAGGTAGGCCTTAATATTTGGAGTTAGGAAAGCCATTTACATATGCATAAGGTGCATTATTAAACTAAATGAAAGGAAGCTTGACTATGTGTGTCTCTCTGTGTTTTTTTCTTAACAGTATTGCGAATGGATAGAAAGAGGATGAGAGCATATTAAAAAAGCTGATGTTTGAGAAATAAGGGTGGGGAAGCAAGAGAGGCAGCAGACAGGGGGAAAAAGATCAGCTCCTGAGGGCATTTAATCTAACACTCATTGTACAGTTAGGGAAACTGGGACCTAGGAAGGATATGTAATTTGACCAAGGAGCCATAGGTCAGCAAGCATCAGAGGCAAGATTTGAACCTATGTCTTCTAATTCCAGGGCTAGTGTACCTTCCACTGTACTATAATATAAGATAAATAGGGAAGAAAAGGGGAACAGGTAGAAAGTGCTGGTTGATGATCTAGATAGAGGTCTAACACCAAGTCATTATGGAGAAGTGATCATAAGGGTGGCCAGGAGATTGACCAGGTCAAACAGAGAGGTTAAGGATAGGACATGAGGGTGATCACAGCAGCTAGAAAGGGGGTCTCTGGGGATGCTTAGGCTACAGAGGATCAGACTCTGCAGGGGGTCTGGGAAATGCACATAGTCCTTAGGTTTTGGAAGACTGCCATGAGGAAGAGTTAAACTATGAACCTAAATGAATCTATCTTGGTTTGAAGTTATTGCAGCAATTCTGTACAGTGTACCTGAAGAAACATCTTGTACCTTTCATCCTTTTTCAACAGATATTTCTTTGCTACAGTTAATTGTCTGTACTATGTGTAACAAGCCCTGGCTTGTTACCCTGGCTGGTTGCTCACAAAACACTCTGCAATTTGTAGCTCTTTCAAGTTTGGAAAATCATGGTAGGGGACAGGCATGGTGAGTAGAGTTTTTCATGCATGGCTATGGTGGGTGGTGTGAAACTTTGGATGAGAATGAGAAGAGAAGGAAATGGTTGGGGTCCTCTCAGGGCAGCAAGGATCTGCCACATTTGCAGTTTCCTTCAGGAAGACCGTGAGAGATAGTCTCCAATTCACTGGACAAGTTGAGAGGTACATGGGACTATATGTATTTTATTGCAGGCATCTGCTCACTCAGCAGCAGGCACAGGAGAGAAATAAGCCTAAGGCGAGAGGAACACTGGACAGGCCTTAACCTGTCCCACCTTCCTTCCTTTTGTGGTTTTATTAAATGTATTCTGGTAAAAATATATTTGCTGGACTTAATATTATCTTTCATCAGATTACTGATCTACCCTGTCCTTGGACTGCCAGATGCCCCTTTGTTTATAGTATGGGGGTACAATGGGAGCCAGGAAAGAAAGGGGAACCCATCCTAGTACAGGGCCTGGGAGTTCACAGCCATCCCATTGTTAGAGGGGAAATAGGGACATAAGCATGAGTCATTCATAACTACTCTTCTATGCAAAAATTACTATGAACTAGGTCATAACTCTACCTCATAGTCGACATTTTACCGTATTGTGAAAAGGAATCAGTTATTCATGAGTGGTCCAAGTTACATATTTATCAAGCTAAGTTACATATGCAGAACAAATTATATCTGTGTCAGATTAAATTATGTCTGTATTAGGCAAAGCAAAATATGTATCAGACCAAGTTACACACACATATGTATGTATACATATATATGTATATCAGGCTAAGTTAAGTATATATCAGACTAAGTTATATATATATATATATATATATATATATATATCAGACCAAGTTACATACATGTCAGGTCATCTTACATAAGTATGAAGCCAAGTTCCATCTGTATCTGACCATGTTATATCTGTATCTGGTCACGTTACATATGTATCACCTCTATCCTGTTTGTTCATATGCCTTATTGTTTTTACCACATATTATTCATATCTTTACAAAAGCAGATGTTTCTTAACTGTGAGGTTGTTTTTCTGTACTCCCACATATTCCTGTACCTTGGTAATACTTTGAATCTGAAAAGATTAAAAACGCTGTTTTTCATTTTGTTCTTTTTCTATTAAAAGAAAAAGTCCTGTAAGGAAAAAAATAAAACAAAACCTGAAACCTAGTCTGTCTATACTCAGAGATATCATATCTCTCTGTTATATCTCTACAAAGTCTTTTGACCAGTGCCCATTTCAGAGGCTTTCTTTCTGATGCTGCAACATAGTCCAAGGCCCTCATTTGACAGATTAAGACACTGAACCCCAAGTAGGTTAGATAATTTGCCAGAGGGTACACAAGTAGGAAGCATCAGAGGTAGTAGGATTTGACTCCTCTGACTTCAGAGCTCATATTCTCTCCCCTCTACCAGATTGTCTCTCTTGAGTGTATCAGAATAGCAGCTGTGACAGTTACAGCTACACATTTCATATTCTTGTGGCTACCTGGATCTCCACCTTTACTTGTGTGGTCCACTTAATATCACTGATAAACTTACCATCAACATCACTTACTCCTTGTCTCCTTTCTCCTGCTCCCTACACATATTCCTTTGCCTAATTCTTTAACCTCTGCTGTCATCCCATCTCTAGATCTTTCTCCAGTGATATCCCACTCACTCCTGCATCTTTAATCTCTTCTATTCCAACAGCTCCTTCTCATCTGCCAATAACATGCTCAGATCCTCTCTTTGGCCTTTTTACTACATCTAGCTGCCTTCCCAGCCTCCTCCTTCCCTTTTCTGACAATTTGACAAATAGTTGTCTACATTTTGAGAGTGGGATGCCCAGCAAAGGAGTGGATTGGTAAAAAAAAAAAAAAAAAAAACTTTTCTTACCCTCCCTCATGCTATCCTCTCTGTAATTAATTTTTCACACATATCAAGTTCTGGAATATTATTAGTTATATGTAGATATTATCATGTCATTCCTTTGCTAAAGTATCTGTTGTGGCTCCCCAATACTTTCCAAGTTAGTCATAAACTCCCTAGCTGAACATTCAAGGTCCTCTACCCTTACATACATTTTATGTTCCAATCAGAATGCTCTCCTTTGTGTCACCCCAAGAGTGCCCTGTGTTTTCCTACTTCGGCTTATGTGTTACCTGTGCCTGATCATGCTCCCTACCTTTGTCTATTCACTGTCCTCCTGACTTTGAAATTTCAGCTTATTTGGTATATCCTTCATGAAGTTTGCCCTGATCTCATTGGTCAATAAAGGCATTACCATTTGGGCATCACAGAACCCTTTTTTGGGTTAACTTTCTAAAGCATTATGTGATGTTGGGCATTATAGTTGCCTTTATTTGTTCTTTTACAGCTACATGACTGCAAGCATCATGATGGCATGAGAGCATCTTATCTATTTTTTAAAAAAATTCCCTCAACTATTAGCATGATGTTCTTTTTACCAAAGGATCAAAATCCTGCCCTCTCCCAAAGTGTGGCCTAAGACATGAAACAGATTAAAATGAAATTAAGAAATGTTTCACAAAATAAGTGAAAATACAACACAGCATAGATAATGTCAATTTGTTGTTTTCTAAGTCCATACACTTCCCACAGGGATGTATTTCTATTTCAGTTTGATAGCACTGCTTTAGAATTCTCTGAAATTAAATCTCCATTTCTGGAAGTAAGGGGCAAGAGAGGAGGAGGTTATTGATTTTTTTTCCTTGAAAAAAATTTTAAATATAAAAGTATGTAGTGCAGTGTCTGAGGAATATTTTTTCCACCCGCATGCTGCATTATTATTCTTTGACTTAAACACCCACAGATAAGGTAAAAATAGATGTGGTTACATATTGAGAGTGGAGAAACTGCAGTCCACTTAAAAGAGAACAAACCCAAATCTAACATGCATTGTGTCAATTGGATTCTATTTTCTGTAAGATTGATCCCACTGAAAACAAAAATGTGAAATACTTTCCCCAAAGCAAGAAGGGAATTATGAGGTCAAATCTTTTCTCAGAAGCAACATCTATCTGAGTTAGCAAGTGGAACAAATCCCATTTAAAGCTTAAAAATCCAATTAATTAAACATTAAATTAATAAGTGATACCAAAATTCGTTTGACTAGATGCCATATCATACCCACAAATGGCTTCTTGTTTTATTTACTTATTTTGCTTTTTGGAGGGCAATTGGGGTTAAGTGACTTACCCAAGGTCACACGGCTAGTTTTTGTGTTATGTGTCTGAGGCCGGATTTGAACTCTTCCTCCTGACTCCATGGCCGGTGCTCTATTCACCGCACCACCTAGCCACCCCCATTTATTCATTTTTTTTCCATTTGGATCTCATGAAATGATCAGGTTGTCAAATCATATAATCATAGATTTCAAACTGGAAGGGATATTGGGGCTCATGTAGCCCAGCCTTCTCATTTTACAGGCAAGGAATCTGGGTAAGAAGGGCTTAAGTGTTTTGTGTAAGCTCACACATATGATGATAGAGACTAGATTTGACCCTAGGTGCTCACACTCCAAAGCCAATGAGTGATCTTTGCAGCATGAGGACTCTAGAGAGACCAACATTGACAGATCAATTAATCAACCAAAAAGCATTTATTAAGCATAGTTATAGGTGTTAGGCTTAAAAGGATAAAAAATAAAATATGAAACTACCTCCCCAGTGAAACTTATATCTTATGTCATACATTCTATTTTGCCAGGGAGAAGTGTACATTTCCAGTTTCGTTCAACTCTACTTATATCATAGAAGTAGTGCTTTAGAATAAGGAAAAACTGGGTTCAAACTCTGCCCCTGTCACATATGGGCTGTGTGACCTCTGGCAAGTCACAACCTTTATTGCTCCAAACAACTCTCCAAGTCCATAGATTACTAAGGAGTTAATGAATTACATTTGTGGAAGGAGTCTCAATATCAGGAGTTTTCATGAAATCAGTTTCATGGGCGATTCTCCCTCCTGGCCTCCAAAAAATACATAGCCAATATAAGAAAATTTTATATGCTTTACAGATATTTTGTTAAAATTATGTTAAAGCAATGGTATAACAATAGGATGTGAGAGTATTTAATATTTAAATGTATTAACAATAAGGGAACAGAATTGGAATTAAGTGTACAATGCAACAAATATCTTTAGGGCCAAATGAGGCACTTCTAGACACCCATAAATGATTATAATTGTTGAAACTACTAGGTAGATCATTGCATTCTGTATTAGGCATGTGACTTCCCTAATCTTTAGAGTAAAAACATTAAAATCCCTTCTGATAATTCAACAGGGTAATTTACTCTGGACTGTTTTGAGGTGGGGGAAAATGAAATTCCCTTATGTTTATATGATGCCTAATTACTACAAATGGCTTTTAAAATTATTAACTAGAAGATCATCATCAAAAATCAATGTTCTTTACAAAAAGAAAGCCCCGAAATCAGGATGTTAAGTAAAGCTGTGGATCTGTTGCATACAGTGTGTTTCTCTTAAGATACATTGAAGTAAATGTGGTAGTACTAATATTGCCATACTTGTCCATGTCCTCCTCTGAACTCCCTTCTGGGATGGCTCTTCTGTGTATTTTTAAGTAGTTAATTAATGCTTTTTTTCTTTCTTATCCACCTTTCATTTAAAAATAAAAAAAAAACATTTTTATTTAAGGTTTTGATTTCCAAATTCTATCCCTCCCTCTCTTCCTTCCCTCCCTGAGGTGGTAAGCATATATAGGTTATACATGCCTAATTATGTAAAACATTTCCACATTAGTCATTTTACATAGGATAACTTAAAAGAAAAAAAATGAAAGAAAGTGAAAAATAACATGCTTCAGTCTGTATTCAGTCAATATCAGCTCTTTCTCTGGAGGGGAATAGTATGCATCATCATTAGTCCTTTGGGATTGTCTTGGATCATTGTATTGCTGAACATAGTTAAGTCATTCACAATTCTTTATCAAACAATGCTGCTGTTACTGTGTACAACAGTTTCTTGTCTGATCACTTTAGTATGCATCAGTTCATTTAAGTCTTTCCAAGTTTTTCTGAAATTATCCTGCTTGTCTTTTTTTTTTCTTTTTGGAGGGTAATTGGGGTTAAGCGACTTGCCCAAGGTCACATGGCTAGTTTTTGTGTTAAGTATCTGAGGGCAGACCTGAACTCAGGTCCTCCTGACTCCAGGGCCAGTGCTCTACTCACTGCACCACCTAGCCACCCCTATGCTTGTCATACCTTATAGCACAATAATATTCATTACAATCATATACCACAACGTGTTCAGCCATTCCTTAATTAAGGCATCCCCTCAATTTCCAATCTTAGCTACCAGAAAAAGACCTACTATAAATATTTTTTGTGCAAATTGATCCTTTTCCCTTTTTTGAATGTCTTTGATATATAGACCTAGTAGTGATATTGCTGGATCAAAGGGTATGCAGTTTTATACTCTTTTGAGTATAGTTCCAAATTGCTCTCCAGAATGGTTGGATCAGTTCACAGCTCCATCAATAGTGCATTAGTGTCCTGGTTTTCCCACATTCCTTCCAATACCCAACATTTTCCTTTTTTGTCATATTAGCTACTCTTATAGATATGAGGTAGTAACTTAGATTTTTAAAAATTTGTGTATTGCTGATTAATAGTGATTTAGAGAATTTTTCCATATGGCTATAGATAGCTTTGTCTCCTTTGTCTGAAAATTGACTATTCATATCCTTTGACCATTTATTACTCTGAAAATAACTTGCATTTTTGTAAATGTGACTCAATTCTCTATATATTTGAGAAATGAGGCCTTTATCAGAAATATTTGTTGCAAATTCCCCTTCCCCTCTCACCTAGTTTTCTGCTTTCCTTATAATTTTGGTTGCATTAGTTTTGTTTGTGCAAAAAGTTTTTAAATTTTAAATAATCAAAATCATCTATTTAACATTTTGTAATGCTTTCTATGTCTTCTTTGGTCCTAAATTCTTCCTTTATCCATAAATATGACAGGTAAGCTATACCATATACTCTCTTAATTTGTTAATGGTATCACCTTTTATGTTTAAATCATAAACCCATTTGACATCATTTTGACATATGGTGTGAGATGTTGATATATATCTAGCTTCTGCCATACTCTTTTCTAGTTTTCACAGAAGTTTTTGTCAAATAATGAGTTTTTGTTCCAAAAGCTTGGATCTTTGGGTTTGTCATAAACTAGATTACTATAATGACTTTTTTATACTATATACTATTGTATACTATAATTACTTTTTTATAATACAGTTTGACATCTGGTACAACTAGACTTCTTTCTCTCTCTCTCTGTCTCTGTCTCTCTGTCTCTGTCTCTCTCTCTCTCTTGCTATTGAGTCCCTTGATATTCTTGAGCTTTTGTTCTTCCAGATGAATTTTTGTAATTTTTTTTCTAGCTATGTAAAATATCTTTGATAGCTTGGTTGGCATGGCACCGAATAAGTAAATTGTTTAGGTAGAATTATCATTTTTATTATATTGGCTTGACCTACCCATGATCAACTTTTTTCTAGTTATTCGGATCTGACTTTGTGTGAAAAGTGTTTTAGTTGTATTCATACAGTTCCTGGGTTTCTCTTGGTTGGTAGATGCCCAAATATTAAACATTGTCTACAATTATTTTGAAATGGAATTTCTCTTTCTACCTCTTGCTGCTGAACTTTGTTGGTAATATATAGAAATATTGAATATTTGTGTGGGTTTATTTTTTCTCTTGTAACTTTGCTAGAGTTGTTAATAAATTCAAGCAGTTTTTTAATTGATTTTCTAGGATTTTCCAAGTATAACATCATATCATCTACAAAGAGTGATAGCTTTGTTTCCTTGGGTACTATTCTAATTCCTTTATTTTTCTTCTCTTATTGCTATAGCTAATATTTCTAGTATAATATTAAATAATAAAGGTGATAATAGGCATCCTTGCTTCATCCCTGACTGTATTGGGAATACTTCTAGCTTATCCCCATTTCAGAAAATGCTTAATGATGATTTTAGATATTACTTGTCATTTTGATGTAAGCTCCATTTATTTCTATGTTCCTTAGTGTTTTTAATAGAAATGGGTGCTGTATTTTGCCAAAGGCTTTTTCTTCATCTATTGAGATAACATATCTGTTGGGTTTGTTTTTGGTATGGTCTGTTATACTGATGATAGCTTTCCTAATATTGAACCAACCCTACATTCCTGGTATAAATACCACCTGGTCATTGTATGTGATCCTTGTGATATATTGCTGTAATATCTTAAAAGTTTGCATCAATATTCATTATAAAAATTGGTCTACAATTTTCTTTCTCTGTTTTGGGTCTTTCCGGTCTGGGTATCAGCACCATATTTGTGTCATAAAAATAATTTGGTAGAACTCCTTCTCTGCTACTTTTCCAAATAGTTTATACTATTTTTCATTTTCATCACTACAGTCACCCCTCACTCTGACCCCTTTACTCCTCCCCCCTTCCAAAAAAAACCACACAATCAAGCAAAAACAATTTAGGTTGTAATTGTCCTATCTAGAAATGTTTATCTCATTTTGCACCTAGAATCCATCACTTATCCCAGAAGAAATAAGAAGCATACTTCATCATCATACTCCTCTAGGCATTATTGGTTATTTTGTTAAACAGGATACTAATCTTAGTATTGTATTTTGTTTTTGCAAAAAGCTTTCAATTTTACATAATCGAAATTGTCTATTTTGTCTGTTACAAATTTCTCTCAATCTCTTGGTCAAGAACTCTTTCTTATTCATAACTGTATAAAGTATTTCTCCTTGTCTACTCTACTATGACTTTTTATATCTTGTTTGTATATTAATTTGAGAATTGGTATTGTATATGGTGTGAAATGTTGGTCTAAAACTTAACTTATGTCAGACTAATTTCTATTTTTCCCAGCAGTTTTTCTACAAATAATGATCTTACTATTGCTATAAAGAGTGATCCTTGGGTTTACCATGCTACCATATTTGATTCCTTCTAGGTCTTGAGTATGTAATCTTTTCCATTGAAAAACATTTATATTTTTAACTAGTATCAAACTGTATTGATGATTATATTTTGAACTCTGGTACTAACTCCCTTTTTTTTCACTTAATTTAAAAAAAAAATCTCCTTCAAGTTTCTTGATTTTTTCTTTCCCTGGAGTGAATTTTGATATTATTTTAAGTTCTAGAAAGCAGCCCTTTGTTAGTATGATTAATATGACATTGAATCTGTAAACTAATTTAGATGGTCTTATTTTTATGAGATTATCATGTCATAACAATGAATAATCAATTTCACTCCAGTAATTTAGGACTCTCTTTATTTTTTATAATGGATGTTTTGCAGTTCCATTTGTATAATTCCTGTTTGTTATGTAATAGTTGGATTTTCACATAACCATCATGCCATGTGCAAAAAAAAAAACTTGACAAAAAACCAATAGTTACGTTCCTTTAATATCTTTAATTATTCCACCAATTTCTTTTTCTTGTTTTATTTACATGACAAGTCTCTCTAGAACTATATCAGAAAATAGTAGTGGCAATGGACATCCATTCTTTACCCCTAATCTTATTGGAAATATCCCTGGTGATTTTCCATTATAGATATTAGCCTTTGGTTTTACACAGACACTATTTAACATGTTAAGGAATAGTCCATTTATTTATTTGCTTTTAAATTCTTTTAACACAAAGAGGGCAGTATATATTGTCAAAAGTCTTTTCTGCCTATATTAATGTAAACATGTGATTTTATAACTTTAAATATTAATATGGTCTACTATGTTGATAGTTTCCTTAATATTGAACTAATCCTGTATCTCTCATATGAATTCAACCTGGTAATGGTGTATAATTTCATATGCTATTATAAATTATTTGCTAAAATTTTATAAAATATGTTTGCTTTGATATTTATCAGATACTGATGTCTTGTTTTCTTTATCCGCTTTACCTCACCATGGTTTCAGGACCAAATCTGTCTTACGGCAAGAGTTTGATAAAATGCTGTCTTTCCCTATTTTTTTAAAAAACAATGCTTATTAAATTAGGATTAATTTTTGTTTTAATATTTGGTAGTTTTTAATTCCATATAGTCCTTTCCATCATCCATCCTGGGGTGCTCATGTATGAATTGTTTAATTTCTTTTTCTGCATCTGAGTTATTTCAACTTTATTTCTTGTTCTGTTATTCATGGCATTTTATACTTTTATACATTTCATCCTCTTTATTTAGAGTACCATTTTTGCTGGCATATAACTTAGTAAAATAGTTTCTAATAGTTTCCTTTATTTCTTCTTCATTTGTTGTTATTTCTTTTTAATTTTTGATATTTGCAGTTTTATATTTATACATCTTTTGGGGGGGGGATTAGATTTTAAAGTGGTTTGTCGGTTTTATTAATTTTTTCCAAAAGCCAGATCCATAAGAATTTCTATTCTTTTTAGCTCCTTTCCTCTTTTGTTCCTAGTTACTTTAGGCGTAGTCTCAAGCCATTTACTTAAATTTTAATGTTAGATGTCTTTTTGTTGATCATAATAAATTTTTCAGTGTGGTCAGTAAAAGATTATTTTATATTTCTACTTTTCTGAATTTATTTGTGAGTATTTTATGCCTGATAACATGGTCATTTCATGTAAAGTTGAGATTTGCAGCTAAGAATATGTATAACTAATTTTGTTCTCATTGAGTAATCAACAGAGAACTATCAATACCTAACTTTTGAAAATTCTATGCAGATCTTTAATTTCTTCTTTCTAGTGGTTATTTCTAGCATTGAAAGTGGGCACATTGAAATACCAAAAATATAGTTTTACTATCATTTCATGGTATCATAAATTTACATATGGTAGGGCCCTTAATGTCATAGAGTTCAGTAATCTCATTTTATAGCTGATCAAAGTGAGGAAAAGAGAAGTTGTTACAGACAGGTAAAATTTGAACCCAAGTCTTCATAATTCCAAGTCCTGTAGTCTATCCATTAATACCTGTAATTTGATTGACATTTTTTTTTAAAGCAATTGGGGTTAAGTAACTTGCTCAAGGTTATACGGCCAGTCATTATTTGTGTGTGGGTGCTCATTTTCTGAGGCCGTATTCGATCTCAGGTCACCGCGACTCCGAGGCCAGCGCTCTTACTCACTGCGCCACCTAGCGGCCCCTTGATTAACATTTCTTTTAAGAACTTAAATGATATACCATTCATCACAAATTTTTTTTTTTTTTAAAGCAATTGGGGTTAAGTAACTTGCTCAAGGTTACATGGCTAGTCATTATTTATGCGTGGGTGCTCATTTTCTGAGGCCGGATCTGATCTCGGGTCATCCCAACTCTGAGGCCGGCACTCTTACTCACTGCGCCACCTAGCCGCCCCTTTAGGGCAATTGGGGTTAAGTAACTTGCCCAAGGTTTCATGGCTAGGTTTTTGTTTGTGTGGATTAAGTGTCGAAGGCCGGCTCCGAACTCAGGTCCTTCTGATTCCAGGGCCGGTGCTCTATTCACTGCGCCACCTAGCCGCCCCCATCACAAATATTTTAAATATTGAAATTATTTTATTTTCTATGATGCCTTTAGCAAAATATACTTTCTCATTTTATTTTTTAACCATGTCCCACTCAATTGTTGCCTTATCTAACGGAATAATTTGCTGCCCTGCTATCTTTTCATTTTAAAAATTTGCTTGAAACAATAAATTTTGTGCTAGCCCCTTATTTTAACTCTGTGTGAATCTTTATATTTTAAGCATTTTTCTTGCAAATGACATCATATTGGATTATCTTTTCTTATTCATTCTGAAGCTACTTTTCTTCTTATGACTGAGTTCACCCTGTTCATGTCCACTCATGGTTGGAAGTATATTTCTGATCATCATATAATTAAAGCTAGTATTTATGTGACACTTTCATGTTTGCAAATGTAGTTGATCCTCAGAACAGTTCTCTGAATTTGAACCTATTATTACTCCTATTTTGCAACTAAAGACACTTGAGCTTGAGAGTGGTTAAATGACTTGTTCAGTGTTACACAGCTAGTGAGTGTCTGAAGTCAGATATGAACTTAGGTCTTTTCTGACTCCAAGTACTATACTCCTACCCACTGCACCTCCTAGCTGCCTAATAGTCTGTTATACCTTTCTTCTCTCCCTCTTTACAAAGAAGAGGAGAAGGAAAAAAGGAGGAATTTTATGAGCACTAGTAATCTATAAGTAATATTATCTTTTCTTTCTCCTCTGCCCTTCTTTTCTTGCTCATGCCTAGGCCCTGACCACTGGTTCTTATATATTTCCTCTCTTTTACATCATCCTCCCCCCACTTTATGATCAACCCTCTGAAATTAAGGTTTGTTATCTTTTTTGTTATTCCCTCCCCATCTCGGCTCCCCCCCCCTTTTTTTGTCTTATGGAGAGGGGGAAGACAGGGCAATCAGGGTTAAATGACTTGTCCAAGGTCATACAGCTGTTAAGTGTCTGAGGTCAGATTTGAACTCAGGTCCTCCTGACTACAGGGTTGGTGCTCTGTTCACTGTGCCATCTAGCTGCCCCTCTGCTTTCCCTTTGATTGCCTTCTTCTATTTCCCTCTTCTCCATCCATTTTCCTATATACTTTAGTGCATTTTTACCCCAAAATTTTGACTATATTTGTTTGAAATCTTCTGTTATTTGCTTCAGATAAAAGTAAGATGATTATTTATCTGCTCCCACCCCTTTTGCTATATATATTCTGTTTATCTCTTATATACAATTTAAGTATAATGGTAAATTTATTACCTTCCTTCTATATTTCCTATTTCTTTTTTTCCCTACTTTTTCTTTCCCCTCTTAAAACCAAAAAAAATAGAACAAAACCACATTTAGGCCTAAAGTGTATATATATTCTGTTTATCTCTTATATACAATTTAAGTATAATGGTAAATTTATTACCTTCCTTCTATATTTCCTATTTCTTTTTTTCCCTACTTTTTCTTTCCCCTCTTAAAACCAAAAAAAATAGAACAAAACCACATTTAGGCCTAAAGTTTGTCTTCTTAACTTCTTTGACCCTTGAATATGTTAGGGCTTTGTAGGTATATATGGTTATTCTATTTCTTTCTTTTTTTTTGCTTTTCTTTTTGGAGGGCAATTGGGATTAAGTAACTTGCCCAAGGTCACATGGCTAGGTTTGTGTGTGTGTATGTGTTAAGTGTCTGAGGCCGGATCCGAACTCAGGTCCTTCTGACTCCAGGGCTGACACTCTACTCACTGGGACACTCTACTCACTGCGCCACCTAGCCGCCCCAGGTTATTCTATTTCTAATAGAATGTAAGCACTTGATTACTGGTTCATCTTATCCAAATGCTCAAATGGGTTTGTCTTATAGGTTTCTCTCTACTCTTAGGGTTACATTCAGTTTTTCCTCTCAGGTCTTATTGTTTTTGTTTTTGTTTTTTTTTTCACCTAGAATGCTTAAAAGTCCTCTATTCCATTAAAGGTTCATATTATTTTTTTTCTCCTGTAGGATTGTAATCAGTTTTGTTGGATAAGTTTTGCCATTGACAAACTTTTCTCTTTTGCCTTCTATAGCATTTTATTCCAAAATCTTTCTCTATTAGTTAATTGCTGCCAAGTCTTGGTTGATCCTGACAGGTTGCTTGGTATTTAAACTCTTTGGTGCTCACCAAATTTTATCTTTGACTGAGAAGTTCTGGATTTTGTCTATCACATTAGTGAGCATTTGGGATTCCTTTCAGGGGAGTGATTGATTCTTTTAATTTTTACTTTGACCTTTGTTCCTAATATATCTGGATAGTTTTATTTTATGATTTCTCAAAATATGATATTCAAGTTTTTTTATGGTGATAGTTTTCTAATTCTTAAATTATCTCTCCTCTACTAGTATAGTAGATAGAACATTGGACTTGGAAAATTGGGTTTAAATTCCACTTCTAACACTTACTAGCTATGTGATCATAGATAATCCACTTAACCTGTCTATACATTTCCTCATCTATAAAATGAATACGTTGAACTTCATGGCATCCAAGTTACTTCTAGCTCTTGGTCTATGATCTGTTGAGGGGCAGATAGCTTACATTTTGTTCAATCTTTTCAATCATTTTACTTTGTTCTATTATTCCTTCTCTGATGGAATCTTTGAATTCTGTGTGCTCCATTTTATTTTTCAAGAAGTCTACTACTTGTGTATGGTTTTCTATTTTTTTTCCTAAGCTTTTTATTCTCCTTTCAATTATTTCCTTTAAAATTCTCATTTCATTTTATCCCTTGTTTCATTTCTTTCAATTGCTCTTGTAGTCCTTATGGCTAAGTCATTTTTTCCTTCTGAGCTTCTGCTGGTTATTTGCTGTGAGGTGATTCTCTTTTTCTTGGCTTTACCTCTTAGATATTAGATTATATATATATATATATGTATACATACATATACACACACATATATAAAACATATATAATTATGTATATATATTATACATGTTAGATTATTATTCAGTGTTAAAATTATATAATAATATGATAATATGTAATATGTTACCTTCCCAATATATAACTATATTATAATTATATTCAGTGTTTTCCTCAATTTACTTACACTTTTAGTCTCATATCTCAGTTCAGGATTCTTTGTTTGGGTCAGACTACATTAGGGCTCTTAAATGGGTTAACTAGGTCTTCTCTGTAATTTGAATGCTGGTGCTGCCACTGCCAGTCTTCCTGGTGTGGCCCTCTGAATTAATCCCTGGGATCTGTCTGCATTTTTTTAGTGACCCAGTATTGGTCCAAGCTCTAGCTCATCTCTAACTCTGTTTTCATAATCTTTAATTAGGAGTTGGTTCAGTTTTCTCTGCTGTGTTGATAATAGGCTAAAGTGGATTGATGGACACTAAGCTCATCTCAAGCATCTTATGGCATTGGTGGTTCCCAGTGTTCTGAGGAATGCACAGTTAGACCCCACCTTTGAATTCCTATCCAGTGATTTATTCCAACTGATTCTGTCTCCAACTTCTGTCCTGACAGACCATAGCCAGAATCTGGCCTGAAGCATCCTAATGTTGGAGCTGGATCTATCTTGAAATCTCCCTGTGTAGAGCAATTAAAAGACAGCTTAATTTTGTGGGGAAGTCTTATTGATTTTATGGTTTGCCTAGCCTCTACCTTTCCCTCATTTACCTAAGCTGATGATAGCTTTTGATGCCAATATTCAGGCCATTGACTGACTCCAAATCCATTTGTGGGTATCTGGGCTAGCTCCCTGCTTCTCACCTCCTCTGATAGCTTCTGATCTGACTTAGAGAACTGGTTTCCCTAACCCAGGGATGGGGAACCTGCAGCCTGAAGGTCACATGTGACCCTCTAGGTCCTCAAGGGAGGCCCTTTGACTGAATCCAAGTTTTGGATTCGTTCTGTAAAACTTGGATTCAATCAAAGGGCCACAAGTTGCCTTGAGGCCTCAGGTTCCTCACCCCTGCTCACACAACCCATTTACCACCCTCAGCTGCCTAAGGGTAATTAGCTGGTAGACTAGATAGAGCAATGAGGCTAGAGTCAGGAAAACCCAACTTCAAACTTGGCCTCAACACTTAGTAGCTGTGGGTCCCTTGGCAAGTCAGTTAAACTCTGTTTGCCTCAGTTTTTTTTAACTTTAAATGGAGGTAATAACAATGCCTGTCGTGCAGGTCATGCTTGTAAAGTGCTTAACATAGTTCTTACTAAATGCCTATCCTTTTTCCCTTTCCCCTCAGCTATTTCCCTGTTTACCTGAATTGACACTGGTTTTTCTAGTTCAGTTCTTCTACCAGCTTCTACCCTCTCTTGATATCTTTTGGTTCAGCTCTAGACTGGAGTATCTTCTTGTTCTCACATTTCTTTGTCACTGGTCTTTTGAAGGTCATTTCTGGATATTTGCTGAAGTTTTTGTGGGAGACTTGATCTTCCAAAATACCATCTTACCTGTTAGACACTACAAATCACTTGCACATATGTTATTTTCATTTGGTTTTTGTTACAACCATGTGAAACATTACATTTGGTTTTTGTTACAACCATGTGAAACATTATTGTTAAACCAAATGTACAAATGAGGAAATTAAAACCAGGTAGCATGGAGATAGCAGATAGATTCTGAAAGGGAAACAGTTATGCATGGAATTGAAAGAGGTTAATTGTCTCCTTTCCCCACCCAAAATGGAGAGCTTGTATGTAGAGGAATGGTAAGCACATTATCCTGGCACTGATGATCAGTAGAGTAGATATAACTAGAAAACTGAACCCTTGGTTTGGGAATATATATATATACACACACACACACACACACACACACACACACATATATATATATATATATATATATATATATATATATAAACGGAAAGCTAGTGTTGCATTTGGAATATTTAATATGATAAGAAAGAGAGCAAGTGAGGGGACCCAGGGATGGTGGTAGCACAAGTCTATAATGTGTTAGGGTGTGATTGAAGTAAGGTGACTATAGAAGCTGAGAAGATGCAGTTCAGTGCAAGTAGTTATGTATAAGAAGTCAAGTAAAAAACATACAAAGTTAAGTGGACCCCAGGAGTGATCTAGTCTGACCCATGCCTCAAAAAATCTCCATTTTAACCTGTGCAACAAGCAGTTATCCAGTCTCTGTATTCCAACAAAATCTCTACAACCAACATTGATTTATGGACTGTGGGGAAAACAAGCCTTGAGGTACTGCTCAATTCCATATGGCTAGCAGGAGAGACTACTGGGTTCTAGTCTCTGACTCACCCAACAGTTCAAACATCTGGGGGCAATGATGAAAGAGTCCCAATCAATGCTCTATATGACTAGCAGTTATGAGTTCCATTATTCTTGGAATGGACAAAACAAACATATAAGGAGCTATGAAGCAAGTGGACTAAGGAGCAGCCATGAGCAAATCAGAATAATAGTGTGAGTGCACCTGGAAGAGTAGCAGAGTCAGGTCTTTTCTTTTGGTGGGTATTTCTTAAGAAATAGATTTTTATTTATGTATTTTGTTTTTACATCACCTGAATTTCCTATGTCCCTCTATTTTCCCATTCCCTTTTCCCTTCCCCCCATTAAAGAACCATCATTTATAAGAGAACATTTTTAAAACAAAAGGAAAAGAAAAATATTCAGCAAAACTAAACAAAATGTTAAAAAAAAATCCTGACACTATATACAATGTCCCATATCAGCGAACCCAACCACCCCTCAAACACACATACCTCTGCAAAAAAAGGAAGGGGAGGTATATTATAATACCTCTTCTTTGGAAACATGCATCTTTGCAATTTGGCAACATTCATTTTCCACTGTTTTATGTTGTCTTCGACATTTACATTGCTGTTATCATCATACATAACTATCTTCTTGGATCTATTTACGTCTCTTTGCATCAGTTCATGTAAATCTTTAATGCTTCTCATATACATTATTTTTAAATTTTCTTACCACATAATAGTATTACATTTAATTCATATACCATCATTTGCTTAGCCATTCTCTAATAGATGGGCATTTATTTTGCTCCTACAAAAAAGTGTTGTTAAAGTAATTTGTCACTAGTGTATGGAGCCTTTGTTTTTTGTTAATGATCTCCTTGGGCATATAAGCCTAACAGTAGAATTTCTGGGTTAAATGATATAGACATTTTAACCACTTCTGTTTGCTTTCTAGAATGGTTATTTCCAAGAGCCCAGATATGCAACCCCAACCTCCACTCTCTTACATCAATCTTCATCACACTGGTGAGTTTTTCAAATGGCATAGAATCAGTATGATTTGATGACAATATTGTGGTTTTGCTAAAGCATTTGCTATCATTTAAAAAGAGACATTTGGATCAAGTTATTTCTAAAAGGGACATCACCTTTAAATATGGAATGTAGGGCACAGAAATAATTTATTATCAAAAAGGGGACAATCAGGATAATGTTAAGTGGTGTTTCATGTCATCATAAAATGCTAGATAACTTAAGGTAAATATATGATGACAAATGCATGAACTTATTGTTATGTAACTATGCCCATGTGTTTCAATCTGCCAATATCAGAACATTCTTTCTTTATTGTTACCATATTATCTAAAGTGCCAAACCTTATTCTACTATGACCCTTCTGAAAAAATTCTTTGAAATAAACTTAAAAGTTCCTGGAGAGGTGATGCTGCTTATAGAATACTTTTCTAACTCTAGGAGCCACTGGGTCTTTGTTCCCTAAATTGGAAACAATAGAGCTACCTGGTGGCTTACAAATCTTTTGCACAGATTCTCATAAAATGTTGGTTTTAAATTTCTTCAAAACAGAATGGAAAATCAATATGAATTCTTTTCCTCTTCTCTCCTTTTTTCTCTCCTTTCCTTTCCCTCTTTTACTCCTTTTCCCCTTTCCTTCCCTTTCTCTCCTTTTCCTTCCCCTCCTTTCCTTTCCCTTCCAGAAACTCCCTCTTACCAACGCATTTATGTAAAAAATTTGTAGCACAGACTATATGAATCAGAAACAGAATTTTAACTCAGATCTTCCTGATTAAAAGGCTGATGTGCACTCTATTTGACATTATAAGATCTGGGTTCAAGTTCCATGACTGTTACATTCTGTATGACCTAGAAAAACTCACTTAATCTCCATGGGCCTCCATACCATCTCTTAAATGAAAAGATCAAACTAGATGGCCACCATGATCCTTCTGGCTGTCAATATACTCCTAACCATTGGGCCACAACAATTCTAATATTATTGTTTCAGAACAGAATTTGTCACAAGGTAGAACCATCCTAGATCCCATTAAATTGTGGTTCTACTCTAAGTGACATGAGGATAGAGTGCTAGACCCCATAGGTCAAGAAGACCAGAATTCAAATCCTGCCTCAGACACTGGCTCTATGTCCTTGGGCAATTAAAAATATCTCTGAGCCTCAGAGGGTTCTTTGTTTTTAAAATAACACTTTTATTGCTAGGTTGTTGTAAGGATTAAGTGAGATTACCTATGTCAAATGCTTTGCAAAGCCTCAAAGAGTTATATAAATGCTAGCTGTTATTATTTTTATTTTAAACCAAAAGGGCACATAAAATGTTGATTTTAAATTTCTTCAAAACAGAATGGAAAATCAATATGAATTCTTTTCCTCTTCTCTCCTTTCCTTTCCCTCTTTTACCCCTGAGGGTAAAAGCACTGAGCATAGCCTTAGTAGATGCCACTGTATTATTTTTTTCCTCATTGAAGCACTGATTTATCAAAGGCTACACAAACAGTCACTTAGAGCAAGGCCACTCCTAATCCTCCTTTATCAAGCTCTTAGTGTCCCCCTTTCCGAGCCCATCAAAGTGGGGTTATTTTGTGTTGAATTATCTTTGTGTTATATTATACATCCTACTCCACAGAGTGCTAATTCCTCAAGAAAAAGGATGGTTTCATTTTTCATCTTTGTACCCTAGGTACCTGAAACAGTGTAAGTTGTTGGAGGAGAGGTGGCCTCAAAGTCAGGATGACCTACCCCCAACATTTCCTGACTCTGTGACTCCAGACAAGTCACCAAGTCTTTCTAGGTGTTCTAGGCAATTCTCTATGGCCATAAGTTTCAGAGAAAGTGCCATCCACAATTCCAGATGGAGTTGCCTCCCCTTGGATTTCTCAATATCAATAAAATCAGAGATGCAGTCCCTACCTCACTCCTAGTGTCTTGTTCACAGTAACAGATTGAGTGCTTGTTGAATAAAGCAATAAAAAAGTTCTACACTAATGTTCTCCTTATCAGAAGGCAGCACACACATGATGAGAGATGAGCTGAATGCACAAAGAAATGGACCCATTTTGACTCATTTTGTTCATTTACTTAGGTGAGGATATTCCCCCTCTAACCATGCCATTTATTATCATGAATCAGAAGTCCTTCTTTGCCTAGGAAGCCAAGATGGTGCTCACCTAGGACATGTGGTTTTGTTGTGTCTGCTGCTGCTGCTGCTGTTGCTGCTGTTGCTGAATCAGCAGCTGCTGCTGTTGTCGGCGTCTGGCGGTCCGGAGCTTCTCAAAGCGGGCCTCCATCTCTTCCAGTACTTTGGGTGTGTAGCGGACCACCAGCTTGACACTTTCCTTAGCAGCCTTGAGTAGTTCTACTGCCTTCTCGTGGTGTTCCCCTTCCACACTCTGTAGGCACACAGTGAACAGAACCAGTGGTCATGTTACCAATGTGTCCTCCCATTCTCCCTTCATCATTAATGCTTGAAAATGGGTTGGGCTTTTGGAGTCCCAAAGTTTTAAGCACTATATGGTATTTAACTTTTGAGAGACTTTGACAAATAGAACTTTGTCTGGCATGTTTTTAAAGAATAGTATACATCCCATTTTCTGATCCCCAAACCTACATATATCTGTGAACCACAAAGCTTTAAATAGATATGAATGACTGAATTTTAAATAGATTTGAGTTCTCCTCCAATGGGATGAACTCCCTCCCTGCCTCTGCCTCTTAGAATCCTTTCAAAGGATTATACATACATTATACATACAGCTACATTATACATTATTCGTACAGCTTAAGGGTCACTTCCAAGACAAAGAAGGTTTTGCTTTACTGTCTCAGTTACAGCCTGTCCTTTCATTATTACTTAACATCTACTTTACCTATTCCTTTCATTCACAACCCTGCCTGAAAACTAGTGCCTTCCCTCTGATGATTATTTCCAGTTCATACTATGCATATCTTTTTCATGCATGGATGTCCACATGAGTCACCAACATTAGACTGTAAGCTATTTGAGAGTAGAGACTGCCTTTTGCCTTTTTTTGTATCTCCAGCACTTAGCACAGTGCTTGGGACACAATATATGCTTTAGTAAAAGTTTGCCTACTGACTTGATGACTGAGTTCTCTGCGTTACTTATCTGTAAAATAAGGTTCATAAAGTGAGGTTGGAATAAATTACCTCTGATACTTTGGTTTGCATTGAGTAATAGGTGGAAACAGCAACTAAATATACAGTTATGTACATGTTGTTGTTAAGTCATTTTCTAGTTGTGTTAAGTGTTAAGGATTAAGTGACTTGCCCAGGGTCACACATAGTAAGTGTCTGAAATTGGATTTGAACTTGAATTTGAATTTGAATATGAGTCTTCCTGACTCCAGGCCAGGCACTACATCCACAATGTCACCTAGTTGCCCCCCCCCATATATATATATGTGTGTGTGTGTGTGTGTGTATGTATATACTAAATAAATACACACATATATATAAATAATTATAATTATATTTGTGTTTATATATACATACAAACATATATACACACATATATATTTCTAGTGAGATTTACTATCAATGGACAAGTAGAGTAGAAATATATTATTATTTTTAATATTAAGAAGTTGGCATTCTGAACTTGACAAATACCAACAAATTTTAGCATTTCCATATACAGAAAACAAAAATGAGGATTATATCTGAAACTGTGACTCTCCACTATACATACAGCTTATTATTTGTTTTAGTATATAATACATCTAGCATTCCAAAACTATCCCACCTGTCTATGTTTCCTTCTGTACCTCCTTCTCTTCTATGTCCCTCCCCCTTAAAAAAAAAAAAAAAAACACTTCACTGATATAACAACTTTTCCCCCTTGTTATTCTTTATTATTCATATTATTATAAACTGATTAAACACTAGTGAAATATTGTCACGTTAGCTGGAAATGGGAAAATTATAATAATATTTAAACAAGCACAGCTGAAACAAAGTCTGAATTACTATGGCTTATCTATGCATTCCATATGTTCCCAAACTGTTTCACTGAAAAAAATGGTGACCAATGATTTTTTTTAATTGGGAAAAGTAATATGGACCACCAATTTTTCCAGTCCTATATCTGACTGACCTGATCCTATCAATCAATCTACATGCATGGGGTTAGAATGTAGAATTCTCTTGTCTCTAGGGTCTATTCAGTCAATTATGATCATTCCCATGGATCTATCCAATATCTATTTTCCTCTCCCTCTTCTGTTAGTTTTAAATTACAAATACTTTAGGTAGGGATGGGCTACAGTCATTCATTAACTCAATAAGCATTTATTAAGCACCAACTTCATTCATTGGACTGTGCACCTTGATGAGTATAAAAGATGTGATAAAAACATATTTAGAGAAAATTTTCCATCTGGTAATAATTATGTCACTTTTATCCAAGTTTACAAGGGTTTATCCTTACCTCCCAATGGCCATTTTATTTTTTTTCTTTTTCTTTTTTATTTTTAAACAAATGCTTTATTAACTTCTGGTTTACATCATTCGTTCACGCCAGATTTTGAGTTACAATTTTATCCCCATTTTCCCCCTACCCACCACCCCAGAATAGCAGTCCCAGAAGATATCCCCTCATCCACTCTGCTTTCTCCCATATCTTCTCCCATATCCCCTTCGACTTTACCATTAGGGCACGGTAAATCTCTGTGCCCCAATGCCTGCACATCTTATCTCTCAATTACATGCAAAATAGTATTAATAATAGTATTTATATATATTTGAGGCATTTAATTTTTTTTTTTTGCTTTTTGGAGGGCAATTGGGGTTAGTTAAGTAACTTGCCCAAGGTCACACGGCTAGGTTTTTGTTTGTGTGTGCATTGTGTCTGAGGTCAGATCCGAACTCAGGTCCTTCTGACTCCAGGGCCGACACTCTACTCACTGTGCCACCTAGCCACCCGAGGCATTTAATTTTAAAACTTCGAATTTCAGATCCATTCCCTTCTTCCCTTTGCACCCACTACCTTTGGGAAGATAAGCAATTCAGTATGTGTTGCACTTATAAAACTATGCAAAACATTACCATAGTAGATATATTGTAAAAGACTGCTTATATTTCCCTCCCACCCATCCTACCCCCCACCTGGTCCATTCCCTACTTGGATCCTGTCCCTCTTTGAAAGTGGGTACTTCCAACCTCCCCTACCCCCAGAATGCCCTCCCATCCACCATGCCCCCTCTCATCCCCCTTCCCCCCTACTCTCCTGCAGGATGGGATATCCCATTTAGTATGTATGTCATTCTCTCCCTGAGCCAAATTCAATGAGAATATGGTTTTGCCTTTTTGCCTTCCTGTTCTTCCCCTCCCCTGCAAACACTTCCCCTTGTCTCTTCTACATGAGATAGTTTACCCTACCCTGTCTCTCCCCATGTCCTCTTGCCACATTCCTCTCTCACCTCTTAACTTCATCCCTTAAGTATCATCCCTTCCCACCAAATTTGACCTGTGCCCTTGTAGCAGCAAGCACCCCAATATCCCCAGGGTGACTGCCAACACAGGTTCTTAGATCTGCTTTTCAAAAGGAAAGCAACTCAAAATGGCTTAACAAGCTTACTTTAATCAAACAAACACACATTACCTAGTTCAGGGGAAAAAGGTCAGCACCCCGAACTTCAGAGTATTCATACAGATCAAACAGGCAGGCTTCCAAACTGTCCTACCATTATATCAATACCAAATCACAGTTACCAGAGAGGGAAGCATCAACATCTGGGTTTTCAAAGCCGGGGGGCTCTCATCAACGGCTTCCCAGAGTCTCATCTGGTCAAATCACACAACACTTCTCAAAGTGAGCGCCAAAGCAAAGCTTCTCATCAGAGTTTATGAAAGTATCAAGGTGTGGGCTTTCCTGAAAAACAAGCCTCCCACAACAGGCTCCAGGTGCACTTAAGCTAGGGGCAGGGAAGATCTTTAAATTTGCATTTCCATTAAAGCCCTCTATCCATGTATACCTGCAAACATATATACACACATTCACATATGTATTCATATGCCCATATATCCTTCTTCAATTATTTTCATACTGAGAAAGGTTTCATCAGTCACAGTCATTGTTTTTCCATATAGGAATGTAAATAGTTCAACTTTGATAAGTTCCTTTTGATTTCTTTTCCCTGTTTACCTTCTCAAGTATCTCTTGCTTCTTGTGTCTGCATGTCAAATTTTCTATTCAACTCTGTTTTTTTCCTCAAGAATGCTTGAAAGTATTCTATTCCACTGAATGACCATATTTTCCCCTGAAACAAGATACTCAGTTTTGCTGGGTAGGAGATTCTTGGTTTTAATCCTAGCTCTTTTATCCTCCAGAATATCATATTCCAAGTCCTTCGATCCCCTAGTGTAGAAGCTACCAGATCCTGTGTTATCCTGATTGTGTTTCCACATTATTGAAATTGTTTTTTCCTGGCTGCTTGTAGTATTTTCTCCTTGATCTAGGAATTCTGGAACCTGGCTATAATATTCCTAGGAGTTTTCTTTTTGGGATCCTTTTCAGGAGGTGATCTGTGGATTCTTTCAACCTCTATTTCACCCTCTGGGTCTAAAACATCAAGGCAATTTTCCTTGAGAATTTCTTGAAGGATGACCTCTAGGTTCTTCCTTTGATCATGGCTTTCAGGTAGTCAAATCATTTTTCAATTATCTCTCCTGGATCTATTTTCCAGGTCAGTGGTTTTACCCATGAGATATTTCACATTGCCTTCTATTCTTTCATTTGTTTGGATCTGTTTAACAGCATCTTGATTTCTCATAAAGTCACTAGCTTCCATTTGCTCCAGTCTAACTCTAAAGGAATGAATCTCCTCAGTGAGCTTTTGAGATTCTTTTTCCATCTGGCAAATTCGACTTCTTAAGGCATTCTTCTCCTCATTGCCCTTTTGGGCCTCCTTTGCCTTTTGAGTTAGTCTATTTTTTAAGGTGTTATTTTCCTCAGTCAGGCTGTTGACTGTCATTTCATACTTTTCCTGCATCCTTCTCATTTCTCTTCCCAATTTTTCTTCAACTTCTCTTATTTGATTTTTAAAGTCCTTCTTGAGGGCCTCTATGGCCTGTAACCCACTCATATTTTCTTTTGGGGCTTTTGGTGCAGGATTTCTGACCAATGGCCATTTTAAATGTTCATAGCTTCCATATGACTTCACAGAACAAAATAAGAGAGACTACCCATGTGAAAAGTTTCTCTGACCTCTTTTTGGCTTTTTTCCTGATACCATTATTAATTAATTGGTTTGGAAATGCCAAGTCAGCCCCATAAATCTGATGATTTCCTTTAAAAATTTTATACATATCCACATCTCATATCCCTTAATAGTATATAAGCTGATTGAGGGAAAGGACTATGTCTGATATTATTTCTGTATTTCCAATGCCAACCTAGGACAGCATAACATGTAATATATAATAGGCATCTTGAGTTTGAATTTGATACTTCCAAGCATTGATTATTCAATTTGACAATTATTTAATGTTCACCTGCTATAGTCAATATACGTTGTTAGAAGTAAATGATCCATTCTACTCTTAGACCTGCCCTAATCAGCTTCCAAGTCTTAGAGTTACTACTGCTACAATACCATTATACTTGTGGTTCATGCTCCTACTAATTGTAAGTTCTATATGGACAAGGCTTGTTCAAAAACACGGAGAAACAAATTCCCTGTCCCAGCTCCTAATAAAGAAGTCTAACACATTAGATGTTACAGTAAAACATGTTTGTTGATTGAATAAACAAGTAAGTGACTGTAAAATTGGGAGTACAATGCATTTAAGAAAGGCACTGACTTAGCTATTCTCAGCAATACAATGATCTAAGACAATTACAAAGAATTTATGATGAAAAATGCTATCCACTTTCAGAGAAAGAATTGATGGGGTCTGAATGCAGAATGAAGCATCCTTCTCTTTATTTTTCTTGTTTTTTTGGAGGGGGTCCCTGTGTTTCCTTTCACAACATAACTAATATGGAAATATGTTTTGTGTGACTGCATATAGCATTTATCAAATTGCTTGCTATTCAAATGAGGGAGTAGGGAAAGGAGGGAGGGAATATGGATTCGATATTTTAAATAATAACTGTTAAAATTTTTACATGTAAATGGAAAATATTTTTACAAGGCAGGCTGAGATTTACAGAGATGCTTATTCTCTAAAATATGTTTTAACCTTGCTCAGTACAGAAATAGGGAAATTTAGAAGGATTAGATTAGGACAAAAGGTAATGAGTTCTGTTTTTAACAAATTGAGTTTGAAAAGTTGATAGAACATCAAGTTTAAAATGTCCAACAGTCAATGGATGACAAGGAATTGGAGCTCAGGAATGAAACTAGGATTGGATATAGAAACCTGTGAATCATCTGCATACAGATAGTAATTAAATTCATGGAAGGGAATCAGATCACCAAGTAAGAGAATATAGAGAAACTGGAGAAGAGGATCCACAAGAGAACCTTGGAGGACATTCACAGTGTCATTATATAGATGAAGATCCATCCAAAGAGACTGAGTAGTGGGTCAGACAGGCAGAAGAAACATTAAAAAAAAATGAAAACCAACTTAAGAAAAAGCTTAAGGGGGTGGGGTAGGCTTTGAGTGCTGGTGTCAAAAGATGCAAGAGAGGTCAAGAAGTATGAGGTTTGAGAAATGACTGTTAGATTTGGCAATTAAGAAATCCCTAGGTCAAAGAGATCATAGACAGTTCGGTAACTCTTTGGGCTTAATTCCAGATTGCTCTCCAAAATGGTTGGACCAATTTACAGTTCCACCAACGGTGAATTAGTGTCCACATTTTTTCTGTATCCCCTCCAATATTTGTTATTTTCACCTTCAATTATTTTAGCCAATGAGATAGGAATAAATGATAGCTCAAAGTTGTTTTAATGTTCATTTCTCTCACCAGAAATGATTTAGAGCATTTCTTCATATGACTATAAATTCTTTTGATTTCTTCATTCAATTAATTGATATAATTTGACCATATATCAATTGAAGAATGACTTGTATTCTTATAGATTTGACCAAGTTCTTCATATATTTGAGATATGAGACCTTTATCTGAAATGCTTTTTTTTCTGTTTTCTTTCTTGGCTACTTTTGTTTTTTTTGAAGAATCCCTTTTTAATTTAATGTAATTGAAATTATCCATTTTATTATTGTTAAACTTAATTATTATTAAGTTATTAAACTGCCTATACCCTTTGATCTAGCAATACAACTACTAGGTCTGTTTCCAGGGATGATTAGGGAAGAAAGGAAAAGAACCCATACATTCTGAAATATTTATAGAAACTCTCTTTGTGGTGACAAATAACTGGAAATTGTGTGGCTGCTTGTCATTTGGAGAATGGCTAAATAAGTTTTGGTATATGATTATGATGGAATAGTACTGTGCTACAAAAATGATGAGCTTGATGATCTTAGAAAAACATGGACAAGCTTGCATGAAAAAATGAAGAGTTCAGTGAGCAGAACCAAGAGAACATTCTATACAGTAACAACAGCAATATTGCTTTAAGAACAACTAAGTTATTTTGACTATTATAAATGCCCAAATTAACTACAAAGGTTTTATGAAAGAAGATACTATCTGCATCTAGAGAAAAAAACTGATAAATAGGAGTATGTCTCGAATGAGTTTCCATATCTATATCTATACCTATATGTACACCCACCCACTCACCCACACATTTGTGTCTAATGGTAGCCATTACTATGGTGGTGGGAGGAGGGAACAAAGAAAATTACATTATAACTTTATTATATATTTAAAAGGAAGAGCAATTTGTACATAATAGTTTTGCAGTTTCATGTACAAACATTTTTCTATTCTAATATATTATAGAAATGCTTGTTTTATTTCTTAAATTCAGAATAAAATAAATAACGTAAAAAAAGAAGTCCCTGGTAACTTTGAAGAAAACAATCTCCTTTGAATGATGAGGTCAAAAGTCAGCTTGTAGAGGGTTTAAAATCAAATCAGAGTCGAGGAAGTGAATGTACCTACTGAGGTTTGATCTCAGAGTCAGAAAGAAGCAGAGTTTAAGAGATTGAGATCAGAGAACATGTAGGTACCTGATTCAGGTGACTTTTTCAAGGAGTTTATGTAAGAATGGGAGGAGAGATCCAGAATGATCTCTGGTAGGGATTGTAGATTCTACTGGGTGTTTTTTGTTTTATTTTTTAAAAGAATGGGGAAGACTGGACTGTTTGTGGCAACAGGATATGAACCAGTAGGTAAAGGAGACTGACAGTAGACAGAGTATGGGGATGATAAAAGGGGGTAACCTAATGGAAAAGACATTAGGGAGTTGGAACAAGGGTTCATGTAGAAGGGTTGATCTGAGCAAGGACAATATTTCTTCTGCATATGAGACAGAAGGAAGGAAAGTATAGAGGGGGATGATGTCAGAAGGATATGAGATGAAAATAGGGGCTAACAGAAAGCTTTTGGCAAATGGACCCTTTTATTTAGGTGAATTATGAAGTAAGGTCTTCAGCTGATATAGGGTGGTAGGAGGGAGTGGTGTAGAAGGCTTGAAGATGGAAGAATTGGTTTAGAACAGCTCTTATGGTGACTGAAATCAGGAATCCATTGAGAAGCCAAGGATGCCCTTGCTTCAGTGATAGTCAAGGAGAGATGGTGGACATCCCTCAACATAGTTTCATGATTTCCTCTACTTTTGTTTAGCAGCACACACGTGGAAGTGAAGGAGCTTCAGCCATAATATTAATAAATTAATGGATATGGGTAGTATGACAAGGGAACAAGCCATTTCGGGAACTGAAGGTAGCATAGAGTTGAACTGGTTCACTAGTGGGTCAAGATTTAGAAGGACATTGTACCCAAAGGATGTTTGATGACCTGAGAGGTAGAAGGATTAGAGGACACAGTGAGGAAGAATAGAAGGTTTAGGAGGAGTAAGGCCTAGGGAGTGGTGGAAAGATAACAAATTATGATCAGATAAAGAAATTTCAGAGTTCATGAACATGGGATTGGAATATTTGTGGGGATGGGAAGATCCAAGGTGTAACTATTCCTGTGCATAGTGGAACTGGAGTAACTAAGCACCTAATGAATGTTTTGTTGATTGATTGCTTTAAGATTCCCTATTGGGGGTATACGTGCAGTTCCCTTGGAGGCATGAGACCCAGAGCATGCTGACTCTATAGTAACACTGTGGAGGTAAATCAGACATTCTGTGAGACAGCTCTGTTCCAGGAAGGGAGTTCTGTGACCTTCTGACTTGTTGCCAACCAATATGGTCTTTAAGGGAAGAGAAGCCTTGAGATTCCAGGGAGGTTTGGGGAGGTTTAGGGAGGTTTGGAACATCCTGCCCAGTACTTGGAGCCTGATACAGAGTGCTTGGCTGTGACATAAGAGGCTTATGGGAACAAGGACAATATTGTACTCCCAAAGATAATTTGTGATGGTTTGTGATGGTTATGCAATTATACACTATATACTCTGAAGTCTTGGCTGATCATGTAGAAGTTAGGATGTAATCACATAAGAAGCTGCTGAATAAAGTCTTGCTACTCTTTGACTCTCCTGGCTTGGAACTCCATTCTTGGGGAACGTAGCTGGACAACGACCAGGTGTACACTGAAGGCCAGAATAAGGTAAGACCCAGCTGCCCCTGACCTTGAAGGTTGGATCAGTTCCCCTTTTCAACTTCATGCAAATGATCCTTGAATGTTCTTTGGCACCAGCCATGCTTTTTATCCTTTGGAGCTCCTAACAAAATGTTAAGGGTATGGTAGATGTTCGGTAAATATTTGCAGGGTTAACCAAATCTGTAGGGAGAGCAGGTGGCCCAATGTATACAGTGCAGTTTAAGAGGTTTGGATATTTGTTTCACCAGCCTTTTGTTAAATCCTGAAATCCCTGTGATCATATATTTGCAACTGGAAGATTTAGAGATGTCAGTTATTCAAAGTCTTGATTGATGTGGTGGTGTGGTGTGGTGGAATGTGTGCTAGATGCAGAGAACTTGAGTTGAAATCCAGTGGCACAGTGGAAGAAATAGCTGGGCCTAGAGTTGGGCAGTCCTCAATTCAGAATCTGTCTCAGACAGTTGTAGGACCCTGGGCAAGTCATTGAACCCATTTGCCTCAGTTTCCTCAACTATAAAATGCTAATAACCATAGCATATACATCCCAGCATTTTTGTGAAGTTCAAATGAGATACATATGTAATGTATTTAGCACAGTGCCTGGCACATAGTAGGCTTTATATAAATTTTATCATCATCATCATCATCATCATCATCAATATTAAATGCTAACTTTGAAACTATTTGTAACCCTGGGCAATAACTTAATTTTCCTGGGTCTCTGTTCCCTACTCTATAAACTAAGGGAATTGTACTAGATGTTATCTAAAGTGTATTCCAATTCTAAATCTCTGCTCTGATTATTTTCCAAATGTTTGAAAGAGCCGTCTCCTACCTACCCACAGGCCCCAGGGGTGGTGGGGAGGGTGGTGGTGTTGGCATGATGGTGAAGCTGGGATTGAGTCTCTGGCTTACAGATTCATTACTCTCCTCATTGCACTATGATGAAGCTCCACTCTTTTACACTGAAGGATTTTTAGATGTTTATTAAAATGTAAAAATGCCAGGGGGAAGAGTTCATACTTTCACAGAGTTAATTTTGCAGGTGCTTTCCAATAAGGTAGCATGCAGAGGGCAGGTTTTCCTAAATTGATGGAGTGATGGTAGAGAATACTGTAATTTTACTGGGGTGGTAGGTGGGAAAGGGAGGATCCCTGAAGACAGATCCAACTATTCCACAGTATTGGCCAGCAGTGTGCTATCAACAACATACTTATGCATTCCTCCTGTTCCAATTTTTATTTGAAATAGTTAACAAAAATCTCTCATAAGGGAAAAAAGAGTTAAAAATAGTTTTATTACTATTTCCAGCACTCAGGACTACAAGCTAACAAAATCCTGAACAGATGTAAAAACATATGAACAGGATTTTGTTTAACTGTTAACACATAAAGAAACTCATTTTCATACAAGAAGCTAAGAACTTCTCAGTAAGTGATCACATGTGTACTTATTTCACTTGTAAAGCCTCATGTTATAGTAGGTACTAGAAGCTTTAAAGCTGCTTAATTTAATTGGAGGTAGGCAATAATCAAGAGACTTGTAAAATGCACTAAGTTTTTTGTAATAGAAACATTTCGGATACACCATCAAGCTTCCTCTTAGCGTTATCAAATGGATGGATGTTATTCCCTGTTAGCCTCACACAGCTCAATTCTGCACACAGACTAAGGGTGGCACAGTTTCAGATAATGAAAAACCATGGGGAATCTGTTCAGTTGCACTAGGTCATGCTTCTGCTCACTCTAGCAGGGAAGTTTGCCATGGTTATCATGGGGAGTCATGGCTCTGGGCCAACAGATTTCATTGTTTATTACTGGGTGAAATCCCAGGTCTCATTCTTTAAGGTGTTCCTCCATTGTAGAGGATCACAGCAATCCAAGTATTTGGAATGGGACCTTAGATATCATCTAAATTCATATCTCTACCAAAAATACGAAATCTTTCTACATCTCTAAGAGGGCAATGGGCTGGGAAGAGTAATATGGCCACTCACACCATTTGGATGAGATGGAAGACATAAACTCCAATACCTGCAGGAGAATGGAGGACCCCAGGCTTTTCTAGTTGTCCCACTCTGGCACACTAAGGTCTTCTGGCTCTCCCCATATGTCTATAGCTCCCTGACTCCTGGGCAGTGCAGTGCTGTCTGATCTGCTGATGTTCTGGAAGTACCACTCAACCTTTCTATGCACCATGCAGGTGAATCCTCTTACATGTGCTGTTTCCCTCATTTTGATCATGAGCTCCTTGAGAGCAGGGTTATCTGGCTTTTCTGTTTTTACCCATAGCTCTTTAGCGCAGTGCTTGACATATCATTAAATGCTTTTTCATTCATTCAATTCATTCATTCAGTTAGCAATCAGTTTTTTCTTGAAGACATTTAATGATTGGAACTTCACTATCACATCTGGTAACCAATTTCATGGTTCAAAAGCTCCAAAGGCAAAACAACAATCTTCTCTGTTATATTAAAATGTGATGTCTCCCTGCAAATTCTTGCTACTTCTTACCTCTGAAACCCAGAAGAAATCTGATTTCCCTTTTCAGATATTAGAAGAGAGTGCAAATATGTCCTCCTCCTCCTCACTAAATCTTCTCTTCTCCCCAGTTTCTTTTAACTGCAGCAAAGGGTCATGAGCCTTATCTGGTTGGTTAGGTGAGGAGAGACTCTCCTGTTTTGAAGAGTGGACTGGTTCTTGTTCATATCGAATGGGCCTTAGGCATAGTCTGACTACATAAGGAGGCCATGTGGTATAGAAGAAAGTGAACTGAGCTTGGAGTCCTAACTGGGTTTGAATCTCAGCCCTGCCATTTTCCTCCAAGGTGACTATGACCATGTAATGTGCTTGCTCTGGGCCTCAGATGGTGATGGGTTAAAATGCCTTTAAGCTTCCTCTTAGCTCTCAATCTGTGATCCAATGTGATTGGATGATGTCATCTGCAGAGAATTTCTTAAAGGTGTACTCTACCTGAACATATTACACTCATGGGCTTGCCACAGTGCCAAAAGTTATACACTTAGTCACTCCTTTGGGTTAAGGCACTAAAATATATATGGCATCAGAAAGGCACATGATATGGTCAGTCTTTCATATTGTAGTATGAATTTATTAGCAGCCCAGCTTAGGAGGGAAGAAGATACAGGACAAATTGATTTTCATTGAAGGAAGGGAATCATAAAATGACCACTATTTAGGATACTGAGAACCCCAAACCCATAGAGGTACGTCAGGGGTAACATCATGAGAAGAGTATGAGAAAATGACATTCTGTGTAACAGCTTCATGAAATAATATCTAAACCAAATTGTCTCTTCCAGATTCATTTCCATTACTGATTAATGGCTCAGCATTAGAAGGACCTCAGAGGTCTCTGAGTGTACCTGCATTTCAACAGGAATATACTCTACATTATCTAACAAGTAGCCATCTAAAATGTTGCTCAGAGGGGTGAGCTACCCCATGAAGCAGCTCATTCTACTTCTGGCCAATTCTAATTGTTGAGAAGTTTTCACTTCAACTGAGTCTAAATTTGTCTCTTGTCAGTTTTCACTCAGTGTTCCTAATTCTGTCCCCTGAGGGCAAGTAGAACTAATCTTTCTTCAGCATAATAGCCCTCTAAATAGTTACAGAGGGCTCTCATATTTCCTGAAATTTTCTCCTTTTCTAACTAGTCACCCCTGGGTAAGTGACCCACTTATCACAAGATCTCCTATTTTCTCACCTTTGTGGACATCCTTCTCTGGACCTATTTTGTTTTTCCCTAACCTTTCTAGAAAGTCATTATACAATGAACAGAATACTCCAAATATGATCTGACAAGGCAGAGGATAGTGGTGTGTATGTATGTGTATATGTATATGTATATGTGTATGTGTGTGTATATACATATAGAAAATTTTATATATATATCTATCTCTCTATCTATCTATATTTCACCTCAATCCATCCAGATACTTTTACATCACATTAGTTTTTTTGGTTGTCATGTCATTAAGAAATATTGAGCTTGTTGTCCCTTAAGACCCTTGTACTTTTTTCCATGAAAAGTGCTGTCTTTGTTTGGTTCTCGTTTAATTGGTTACTTGAACCTAAGCAGAGGATTTTATATTTATCCCTCTTAAATTTCATCTCACTAGATGAGATCATTATTCTATCAGTCCATCATTCTATTGGATAGATAGGAATCCTATTGAAACAGGAATCCTGTTGAAATCTTTTTGGATCCTGTTACCCAATGTGTCAATTGTTCATCTAAGTTTTGTGTCATCTAAAATTTGACAAGTACACTTTTTGCTTTCACCTAAGTCATTAATAAAAGAATTGAAGAGAACTGGGCTAAGGACACATCTGTGGGACACTCCATCATACTTCTTTCTAGGTCAAGAGCAATCCATTAACCATATTCTTTGAGTCTAGTCATTCTGAATTATGCATTCACTTGATTATACTAACCTTTAGCCCATACCTCCGCATCTAGTCCACAAGGGTATTGCTATTTGCAGAAATGTGGTTCCCATTGTCCAATATTTACAGTACATCATGCTAACCCTAGCTCTTCTTCTCTCATTTCTTTTTTTAAAGGATGATATTTTGCTTCTATGTATTTATTGATACTTTTACATTTAGCACCTTCAATATTGATCCCAGCCTTAACTATGGAATATAGAAAAAAGCCCCAAGAACATTTATTCAGAGACAGAAGATGAATTCAGGTCTGGCATGTGCCAGACTATTTATGTGACCTTAGGCAAAACATTTACTGTTTCTGAGTCTATTAGACACTATATAAATGTCCATTCCCTCTCCTTTTCCTCTTCTCTAGGTACTCAAGCCTTGGAGAGGTTTCTTGGTGCCTCCATTTATTAGGCAGAAAGTGGTGGTGAGAAGGGGGTGAGGAATAAAAGACCTGTCACCAAACCAAAAGGAGGAAAGCATTTGAGGAGTAGGTGGCAGGGTAGGCAAATGGGACAAACGCTGTAAAAAGGAGATTGAAGGATTGGGATACCATTGAATCCGTCTTTGAGATTGTCAATGTTGGTCTTAAAAAGAAGCCAGAATACAACATTACTGAGTGACTAGGTGAAGAGGAAGTAGTAGTAGATTATTTCAGTGATGAAAGGAAAGACACCCAGTATGAGAGATAAAGGGAGTAGAAGGAACAAAGGAAAAGATTCTGCTTCTGTTTTTTGTTATGTTTTAGGTTAGAAGCTATCTAAGCTTGTAAGGAGACCCTGCAGAGGGAGACGCTGAAGATTCAAGAGAGAGAAGGATGGATGAAGGTCATTGCCAAAGCTGGAGGGGATGGAATCAGGGACATAGAATGAATGATTAGACTGGGCCAGGATGAAAGCCACCTTTCTCTTAGTCAAGAGGGAAAGAGAAAATGCATGAAGATGCAGCATTTTGAAGTAGAGAGGAAGGATGAGATCAGTGAAGTAGAAAATGATGATTACATAAAAGAGGGGGCAGGGATGGGCTTGGGGGATTGAGTATGAAGAAGATTTAAGACAGATGGGAGGAATAAATGATAAGGAGTCATCAAAGATGAATTGAGGAATTAGTAAAATGAGAGAGGCTAGCTGAGCTTAGATAACATGAATTTGTAACAGTTAAATCACTATTAGCTTCATGATTTTCTCCAACATTTAGAAAGAAGAGGAAGCAAATCCCAGTGGTTATCCAGGGCAGGGGATTAGGAAAAATAAGCATTGGAAGGCCAAGAAGGTAAGTGATTCTAGGTAACTAATGCATCCTGGGTAAGTTGTATGTAAACATGTATACTAAAACACATGTGCTTCATGTCTGCAAATGCTTCCAGACAGAACTGACAAAATGGGTTGGAATGGCTAAGGCGTCTCATTAGTCTGTGGCTGGCTGTGGTAAGGGGGTAACTATAGAGAGAAGGGAGCTGTTAGCCTGGGAAAATAGGTAGGTCAGGGTATTGAAAGTTGTGAATGAAGATGAGCCTGAGGTTATTAGAAGTGAGGAATTTGCAAGAATAAAATAGGAGTCTTGTTCCAAAAATTTTTTTTGAAAATTTGAGGTCCTAGATTCCGAATGATGATGATGAGATTCAACTTAAGGTAGGGTTCAACAGTGATTTAACTGGAATAAAGATGGGCATCATTGGTAGTAAGCAGGTCAAAGAACCTTGTTAGACCAGGGGTTTGCTAGTTATCAGTATGACTGCTGAAGTGAGTAAGGATAAGTGGAGTGAGAGACTGTCAATAAGTAAACCTAAGCCAATAGCGAAACTGGAAGAGCACTTTTGAGAATGGTAGACTGAAACATTGAAGATGGAAATAAGAACTTGAGAACAGACTTTAAGGTGCCTGGCATTCTCCTCACCATGCCCAAAGATGCCACTTGGGTGAAAATTATGTGAAGAGAAGTATCTGAGTGATTGTAATAGAACAATGGTCTGAAGAAAGCATGGGGGAGCAAAGATGAGGCTGGTTCCTTCTATTTCTACGAGTGGAGATTAGTGGGTAGAGAAAATGATAGAGTGAATTTATTTGGAAAGGGTATTAAAGGGAATGGTGCCATTAGAGGAAAGCCTCTTCCAGGTAAAAGTCAAGAGATTTTTTTGGGGGGATAAGTAAGGAAAGAGGGGAGTTTGTTCAGCAAAGGAGCCCATAAAACACCACAGAAGGTGTACTGGATAGGTAAAGACTGAAGTGGGGTGGGACTAAACTCAAGATGGATTAGAATAGGAGCAGAGAGAGGTATTTATGCCCAGATAACTGAGAAAAAAAGTGATAGTCTCCAAATGCAGAGCTTGCAGTCCCTGAATATGTTTGTGAATCTCACCTCTGCTACCTTTGTGACACTGTGCAAGTCATCGAAGCTATTTGGGGCTCCATTAAATGCCTCTGTTAAAACTTAGGGTATTGGATTAGATGACCTCTAAAATTACTTGTAGCTAGTGAAAATCATTTAATATCTTACTTTGGCCAAAGTTGAATTAATCAAACAGACTGCTGTGCCTCATTTTACAAAAAAAGGCTCTCTTTCTATCTCAGCCATTCCAGAGACCAGATAAGGCTTGGAGTAGGATCATAAATTCCAAATAGACCCAACTTTGTTTTTCTCTCTGAGTGAGCCCAGAGAATACCTCTTCTTGTGTCAACAAACCAGAAGAGGCCTATTTTATGGCCCTTCAGGAGGAGACCCTCAACTCTGGGCATTAACTTGAGAAATGGGACTTTTTCTTATCTTAAGATGTTCTGGGCATATACCATGTTATGGAATGTTAGTGGTAAAGAAAACACAGATATTGTGGATCATAATTTCAATTGACACTTTGTCACCTCTCTTGTTTTTCTGTATTTATCATTTATCCAATTAAGAAATTCCTTTCTCATACTATGTTTAAACCATTATGGGGATCATAAATTTGTGTGTCTCCACCACCCCTAATTGGGATGGTCCTAAAACATACTTAAGCTCTCCCATCCTTTAGTCCTGCCTCCATTAGCCTTAAGGGAATAAAGAACAAATTCTGTAGCTGCATACCACTATTTGTTGTTCTCCTTTAATCAATTCTTAAATACAGGTAGACACTAGAAATCTGTGGTCCTTCATCTGACTTTCATGACATGGATTGAAGTCCCTTCACATGTTTGTTCTCTTTGGGACATTATCCACTGGATCAATGCCCCTCTTAAACAAAGGCCCTCCAATGTGCTTTCCAGCTCTAAAACTATGAGTATTTTCCAGTATTTACTCTATATATGTTATATTTATTTGATAACTTGAATGGCCTACTTAATATAGCTGACCCCCACCTTCATTACAGGTAAATCACTGCAGAACCCTGCCTTAACTTGGATCTTATCATCATCATTCAGAATCTAAGACTCCAAATTCTCTATATTCTTTTTGAACAAGATTCCTATCTTAAATTTGCAAATCCCTCACTCCTAATTGTTCTCACTTCCACCAGGACAATGTAAGGTCCTTGAAGTCAGAGACTATTTCCCTTCCTTCTTTCCTTTCTTCCTTCTGTCCTTTTATTCTTCCTTTCTTTCTCATTGAATCTCCAGCACTTAGTACCCTACCCCAGCACAGTGCCTGGACAGTAGGACCTACTTAAATGACAAATACCTGACTTTTAAATTTTATCTATTTAGTTCATCTCAATTCAGAATAACATTGGGAGGCAGGGTAAAAAGAAGAAACAATCTTGAGTCAGAAGACATAGGCTTAAAGCTGACCTCTCCTCTGTTAGCAAATGTCTGTCTGACCTTGTGAAAGCAGCTTACCCTTCCTAGTCCTCACATCCCCCCACCCCACCCCGGTCATTTCAGTCACATCCTACTCTTCATGACCCCTTCTGGGGTTTTTTGGCAGAGATACTGGAGTAATTTGCCATTTCCTTCTCCAGCTCATTTAACAGATGAGGAAACTGAGGCAAACAGGGTGAAGTGGCTTGCCCCAGGGTCACATAGCTAGGAAGAATATGAGGTCAGATTTGAACTCAGGGAGATGAATCTTCCTAACTCCAGGCCTGCTACTCCGTATACTTCACCACCTAGTTGCTCTAGTCCTTACTTTGCTCAACTGTAAAATGAGGCACCTGGAATGGATAGTCTCTAAAGTACTTCTAGATCTGATGCTGTGCTGTTATGACTTAGGCAGCAAGGTGATAAAGTAGAGAGAGTTCTGGCCCTGGAGTCAGGGAGACCAGGATTCAAATCTAGCCTCAGATACTTTCTAGCTGTGTGAGCCTGGGCAAGTCACTTAATCTCTATTTGCCTCAGTTTCCTCATTTGTCAAATGGGGATAATACTAGCACATACCTCCCAGGTTCATTGTGAGGATCAAATGAGACAATTTTATGTGTTATTAGCACAGTGCCTGGCACATAGTAAATGCTAAATAAATGTTAGATGTCACAACAATAACTATCATTATTATTTAAATCTTGCTTAGAAAACCTCCTGTATGACCTTGGATTAATCATGTAACCCTGGGTCTCAGTTGTCTTCTTTACAAAATGGAGCAAAGCAGATTACAAGGTCCCTTCTAGTTTGAAAACTAGTGTTTAAGATACAAGGACCTTAAGTGTTCCTTAAGATTCAAATGGAATCCTTAAGATTCAAATGGAATGTTTCAGCTGGGGTTTGGGGTGAAGTTTGTACTGTCTGGGCAGAAAGGGTTTATTTAGCACAAGATTGTAAAGTGATGGTTTAAGACTCTTTAAGAGAATCAACCAACTGGCTTTCCATCACTCTGGAGTAGTTTAGAAGTGCCATCTGCAAAGACACAATTGATATGCTAATTAGAAATCATCATTATTTATTCATT